>PVJO010010158.1:17476-65346 GCA_004026905.1 Hystrix cristata
GGGGAGGGGAAGAAATGAAGCAAGTTAGCTGTGTTGCTGGAGAGTAACCTCCTGAGGAATTGGGAGAGGAGGCGGGTGTGGCGAACACTCAGAGCTCTCTTATCGGAGGGCATTTTTTGTACCCCAGCTCCCATCACACACTAGCCCAAGTGCGCTGGGGAGAGGCGTGGCCATCCATTCCCCAGCCCCTAGTCCAGTGAGTCTGTGGCACAGAGCAGCCCCTGGCAGCCAGAAGCTCCAGAGGTGCAGGTGCTAAGAGCGGGAGGCTGGAAATTAGGCAGCACGCATTGACTGGTCAGAGGAAAAGGACGGAGGGCCGCAACACCCACAGGGTGTGCTGCAGAAAGTCACACTATTCTCCGATGCACAAGGCACCTGTCTTATCATCTCATTTAACATGCTGAACAACCTTGTGGAATAGCTAGTAATTTTATTCTCACTTTCAAGTGAGCAGAGAGAGACGTGAACAGGTTGGTTAAATAAAAATCTTCCCCAAGATCCCGAAAGGAGACCACAGAGCACGGATTCATTTCAGGCAGCTCCCGAGCCCATCCCTGCAGCTTCCCGTGGAAGGACGCTTCTCCATACCGCAAGGTCCAGTCCCGTCCGTGCCGGGGGGTCCTCCGCGGAGCCTCCCTTGCAGTCTGGCTTGCGGGGCCCTTCGGCTGGCCCCCTTCTCCCTGACCACTCTGGCTTCCGGGGTTTCCACTTCTGCCTGTCTCAAGGGGATTGTTCGCCGACTGTGATCGTCCCAGGCACACAGTGCTGAGTGTATGACTTAGGGTCTTAGTTAAATGGCATCTCTCAAAGAGCCCTTTGCTACCTGCCTCTCTCCCTCACCCACAAATTTAAAGATGACTTGCCCTCTGTCCTCTTCTATATTGTTCACTTTCGTTTTCCTCACTGCCATCGTTTTCTGGTAAATTTCCCATTTGTTTATTTGTTATCTGTTGATTTTCTGACCCCTTCCAATAGGTGATAAGTTCTGTAATGTTTAGGGCCTCATCTGTTTTGTTCCCTGTGGCATCCACAGTGACTAGAACATTTCTTGGAACATAAAAAATAATCATTAAACTTTAATGAAGGAATAAAAATGAAAAGAATAAGTTGGACTCGCTGGTGGTCGTCTTGGCACTTAGGGACTTAGTGAGACCCTGTCTCAAAGTAAAAAGAAAAGAAAAGAAGGCAGAAAGGGTTTCCCCAGCCTTGAAACAAGTGTACACCCTTAAAATATTTATACAGCAGCCTTGAAATATTTGTACCCTCCTTTGGTCTTATGGTTGGTCAATTGAGCTGCAGGTGAAGGAGTAGAAGTTGCCACAGCCACTAGGTCCCTCAACCGGCCCTGTGCCCTCACTCATCCTCCTGAAACCCTGGGCACAGTCACACAAGTGGGACTTGCCAGCCTTGCCATGTGGCGCTGGGTAGGCGGCATCACGTAGTACATGCCTGTGGGGACTCCTTTGTAGCATTTCTTGGGAAAGTTACATTTTTCCAACTCTTGAGAAATCAGTCAAGAAGCTGATAAAAATGAGAGAAAAAGATTGTAATTCTCCTATGAGGATTAAATTTTGGCAATCGACGCGTCGCCATTACTCATTCAAAGGGATCTGCTGATGTCAATCAAAAGCAAGAACAGGAAATGTGGACATGTGGAGCCCAAGGTTAAGGACATTTCTGGGAACTGGGGCAGAGCATAATCCACTCAGTCCGTCTTCCTTACAGTCCTGTGCTTGTGGCCCTGCATGCTGTAATGATGAGCCATTCTTGCATATAAAATAAGTGGTACACATTTTATATGCATAATATTCCTTATCAAGTTCTGTGAGTGGACTTTTAAAAAATAACAAAGGTGGAAGCAAAACAAGTTGCGACTCATTTTCTTAATTGTGTGTGGTGCTTTAACCTCGCTGGGAGATCTGAACGTTACATTATTCAAATATTACTCAATAATGTTCACTGGCATTTTCCAGTATTTGAATATTTGATAGAAGCAAATATTTTTATAGCATCTTTGTAAAGCTCTAGAACTACTATAGACTCACTCTTTTTTATGTATCCAACAATGTTTTTAGATATCCAGAAGAATTCCTAAGGAAAAGAGTATGAAAAATGTTAGAAGTATTTTAAGAATAACCTATAATTTGGGGAATTGCAGTGTCTTATTCCCAGATCCCCAAAACTAGTATCTGCTGGGAATTTGGAAACACAGCTTGGCTGTTGCAAGGGATACCAGCTTCTCAGTTGGGAGAGCTGTGCTATTCAGTACGTGAATGGTGAGGTCTTGGGAGGCAGCTCGCAAGGCCCAGAAATAGCAAACAAACCGATCACCGCAAATATCCTCTTACTGACCAGCGGGGTGAGCAGGTAATCAGCAGCTGCTTATGACAGGGCTTCTGTTCACAGGGGACTACTGTAACGGTGACAATGATGTTGATGACATGCGTGGGCATGTGTGTGTATGCCTGTTTGTATTTGCCAGATTTTCCATGAACACTGGCTTCTCTGCTCTGTTGATTTCCCATCTGTAAAGTCAAGGAGATAGAGAAGTTCTTGATTTTTTTTTAACATCATTTTCAGTGAAACTTAAGCCTGGAGAAACTCCAAAGTACACCATAACAGTAATATTAGCTATGTGCCTACTGTGGTTCCTAATGCTGTGTGCACGTTAACTCAGCTTTGTCACTCCATATTTCCACATGACGGGTAAAACAACTGGCGTGGTTCCAGAAGATTTAAATAACTCAGTCAGAGCCACATAAGAGCAGTCTGGGCCCAGAACCTGAGGTTTGGGTGGCAGCACAAAGCCACATTCCACCTGTACAACCTTCCTCTTCTTTATCCCCACAGTGGCCTCCCAGCCACTCTGGCTTCCCAGAATACAGCTGGAAAAGTGTGTTGTGCCCTCCATGACTTTTAAAATTTTTTTAGAGTTTGGGTCTAACTAAAAAACACTTTGATATGACCGTCCATTCTTGTAGTGTGCTGCAATCTGTAAGTCTATGAAGCATTTGTAGCACCTTCCGTGAGGGCAACAGCCCCCTAAGACAGAAAAGGTATGGAATCTTTGTTTGCTATTCAGGAGCATGGAGATCAGCCTGAGGTCATACTTCAGTGAAATGGCAGGGGGAACTCTAGAAATCAGGTCCCCTGAGTCCTGGCTCGGGTTTTTCAAAGGCACATGAAAGCATTTTGTCAAGTGTGAACACTGTACAAATACACAGTATTTTTTTACATCTATTTTCTAGTCTTGTACAAAGTAGGTGTTCAATAAAGATCTGTTAAATTGAATAGATGATTATGTGTGCTTTATGATTATGGAGTTAAACTTGAGAAAGAACAATAGGAAACCTCATAAATTACGGTTCTGTTTACCTTGCCATTGTCGATCATTTCTTTCAAGTATGCCCTCTGCTATCCTTAGAATAACACATGCAAAAACAAGTAGGCATTTGCTGATTACTCTTCAGCTGAGCATGAGGATCAGTGGCCCAGAAGTACAACGCATATTACGGCAGCCAGACTGTGATTCCAAAGTCGCTGAAGTGTAGCATGGAAGCCCCACTCTTGCATACTCACAGCATGGCCTCACAGTACAACATGTCCCTTGGGCACCTGGTGTTGCTCGCTGAGCGCCTTTAAAATGTGAAATCGCTGTGACCCACACATTCCAATTCTAACAAGACCCAAATATTGGGTTACAGAGCCTATTCATTAGAACAGTATTGCAAAAGCAAAAAATTAGGACCAGGCTAAAAAGCCTGCAAACTGGGAATTGGCTCAGTATACTGTGCTAAGTGTAGTGCATGGACTATTACTCAGCCCTTGGAATGTTTTGTGTATAGCAAGTACTGTAAGGACATGAGATAATGTTTACAATATATTTTTAAGAGGGAAAAAGCATGTAATAGGAGCTGAGGGTATCATGCTATGGTAGAGCGTACGCTTAGCATGTGCAGGGTCCTGGGTTCAATCCCCAGCACACTCCCTCTAAAATCATGGAATATAACAATAAGCGCTGTGAGGGCTCAGATATATTTTAATAAATATATAACACGTATGCTATATAATGAGATTGAAAATACGTATATTAAAATTTAACAGTAGCCCTTTTCAGTGAGATTTCAGATGGCTTTATTGTTTAGCATTTTGCATAGCTCTAGTTTTATAAAAAGCATACTTACTCGTACAATGAAAAACAATAAAATTGTGTTAAAGTGATACTGTGCAAGAATACTTCATAGCCCTAAAGTATGTTTATGCTGTAGTTTGAATAATAACTCTAACAAGTACAGATTGTATTTATGGAGCACTATTACGTGTAGCCTCTCTGCTGAATTCTTTCACAATTTGCTTCCTTCAAGCTACACGAACATTCGGTGAGAGGGCATCTGATGGGAAATTGGAAGTTTTCAGAGGTCGAGGTTAAATCACTGCACACAACAGTTTTCATAAATGCAAAAGCAGATGTAACTAACCTATTTGCATGTGTACACAAGTGCACACATATGCACACACATGCACACATAAATACACTGTCATTTTCTTCTGTGTGTGTGGTGGGGATATTGACTTTTTTGTGTGTCTTTGGCTTATCTATATTTTTATTTTTCTAAAATAAGAACACAAACTGGCTTTTTACTTTTTAAAAAAGGGAAATGTATTTTAAGAATGGAAAAGAAAGTTTGCAGAGAACCCGTCTCTACACACACTTATTAAAAACAAAGGTGGGTCTATTCTAGAGGAGGAAAATTCAAAGGCACTAGTGTCCCAGGTCCTGGAAGACCCTCCCTGCTGATCCCCTCCAGCAGCCTGTGTCTCTCTTGTCCTCCTTTGATCTCCCAGAGCCTCGTTCTGCTTCCTGGCACAGGTGCTCAGTGGCGTTGGCCTGAAAAGGCCCAGCTGCCCTCTGTGGTGCCTGACCTGAGAGACAGCCCTCGCCCGGGGCGCCTACTGTAGCTCCTTGTTACCCCTCAGGATCCTTGCTAGCCCAACGGCCTCTGAAGAGACAGACTCACACGTGAATCCTAATTCTGCCAGCAGCAACATCACAGGTAAGCCACTCTGCACCTCTAAGCCTGTTTGCCTTCTGTAAAATGTGCATGCTGTTACTGCTATCTCACGTGACTAAGAAACGTAAGTCAAAAACTCTGCACAATGCCTGTCGCACAGTAAAAGCTCTATAAAATATTGCTATTTGTATGATTATGATTGATTATCATTGAGATTATAGCATTAGGATATAGTAACGATAATTTTATTGACATGTTCTGCTCCTCCCTTCATTTGGCTCCCTCCTCCGGCTCGGTCTTCCCAAGCCCTGATTCTTTCCCTACCCCAACATCAAAGTCTTCTCTTATTTCTCCTAGACTGGAATCAGAGTCTCACAGTCAAACTCAATGAATGACGTTAATTACTATGAACATACAGAGATAATAATAATAATAATCTATATTTGCTTTTAACAGAGATCTTCAGTGCCTTAACTCCCCCAAAATGGGGAATGGTGGGAGTCTGGGCTCCATTAGAGGAGGAGAAAGACCTGGATCCCGAGAGAGTGAGGGTCCCAGAGGGAAGAAGAGATCTTGCAATCTCATGCACATTTCCGTTGACCCTTCTCCGCCCTTCTCTTGGAGGTTCTAGATTTCTTAGGTCCATTTCATGTTTTATAAACATTCACTTGGAGTTTGCTAAGACAAATGCACTTGAAGGCTCTTTATTATGGCCTCAACCTTGCCATGCACAGCACTGCCGTAGTCTAAGGATCAAAAAGGGCTGTTGGCTTTGCTGAACAAACGCCCACCCAGCCATATGAGTGGCCTGAGGCGTCAGTAAGGCCAAAAATGTATTTCGGGAGTGTGGTAATGCCAGACATACAAAAGATTATGGATTTAGCAGCTAGAAAAACAGAGCAGAAAATAAGATATTCTTAGCCATTGCTGCCAACTTGGAGCCATAAGCCATAAACGCAGAATGCCTCCCTGGAACATGAGAGCCAGGAGACGCTCCGTTTTCAACTCGCTGGTCTCACTGCTTGAACATGGCCCTCTGAGGGCTGCATTTGTGATTCCATCCCTCCATATCTGCCTTATTTCAAATAAATCATCACCGGTCTCACTGACCCAAATCCCATTTCTTACTAAACATCTTCAATCTTTCTCTCTTGAGCCTAAATGCAAGCGCAGTAAAAAATATTATGAATCCTTTAGGGTACTTTCCACCAATTAAAAGTGGCATATTAAATTTCTGAAAACCCTTGTAATCTGCAGTATAAAATCACATTTTATGGTAGCAGATAATTTAGAATCCATAAGCTAATTAAATGAAGTGAATGACAACTGTATTCTCTAGATAAATGATATATCAGTCACAGATAATGTACAAATTTAAGGGACTGGAACCTTTGGGGAAAAAAAAACAATGAAAAATTTGAGTCGCAAATGTTGGTCCTTTTACATAAATCCGACTAATTGTATTACCTGCATAATGGAATTAATTGCTGGAGTCTTTCTGCCTCCAGATCTCCATGGGACTATGGGAACGGCATCTTTCGGCTGTCCAGAGAGCCGCCGCCTCATGATTCTGAGGTACACCGTTGGCACCCCTGGATCTAGAGACAGGATGCTAGGTCTCCCTCTCCACCCGACATCTCCAGACAAAGGGTCCGCAGCTACTGACGAAAAGGATACAGTTTCCAAATTAAGACTGCAAAATTACATCTAGTGACAATGTCTCTTTCTTGGCTCCAAATCATAGGATGATCTTATAAATCTCAAAGGTCAACTAGCATGGTACTAAGAAGGATTCTGAGGCTGTGTTTAGGATCAGCAAGAGAGAGTGCAGTGATCATTTAGAAAGATGTGGGCAGAGAGGTGTAAATGCCAGATCTGATCATGTTCCTCATTAAGAAGAAGCCAAGGGTGTAGCTCAGTGGTGGGGCACATGATTAGTATGTGCAAGGACTTGAGTTCAGTCCCTACCAATCAATCAATCAATCAGTCAATCAATCCATCAATCAAAATACAGAGTCAGACCCAAAGAAAGGAAGTGATTGTCCAAGATCAGGAGAGGTTCGATGATCAGAACTAGGGTGAGGTTTTCCCACAATAACAACCCTCTGAATTCCCTGGCAAGTCTGATGATCCTAAAGATAAAGAGAGCAAAATAGTTCCCATTTATATGGCGTCAGCTGGGTGGTCCTAGAGACGGCAGGTCCTCATTTCTGGATAACCCCTGGGATTATCCAGGAGAGTGCTAACCGCCTCAGTGTCCTCTTCAGAGGGAGGCAGAGGAGGTTTAGAACACAGAAGAGAACAGCAGTGTGATTACGGAGGCAGAGACTGGGCGGAGCTGACCAAAAGCCAAGAAATACCAGCAGCCGCCAGAAGCAGGACAAGGAAGGGAAGATTCTTCCTCAGAGCTTCCACCGACAGTGTGACCCTGCCAATATCTTGATTTTCACCATCAATTCTGATTTGAGGCTTCCGGCCTCTAGAATCATGGGAGAATAAGTTGCTGTTATTTGAGGTCACCCTGTTTGTGGTGTTTTGTTACAGCAGCCACAGGAAACTCATACAGACGGTCTGAGGGAAGTGTATGCCACAGCAGACAGTGCTGGTTGGGACAAAAGGGCCAATTAGAACTGAGCTGGGGAGAGAGCTAGAAAGATGCGAGGTCCTTGGAATCACACTACCACACCACGAGGAAACAGCATTTTGCCAATATTTAAAGTCATCTTTTCAGGGCCCAGGACATAAAAGATGGATACAATAGGACAGGCATCATTTGCGTCATTCGCTGGTCCATAGCCATGGCAGAACGAAGCCTCTTATTCCCTGTGAATGGCTGCTCAGACCACGCACGCTAACCACTGTCCCTTGCCTTGGGGAAGGCCTCCAAGGTGTGGCCTTTGGCTGGGCATGTGGCTTGTTTTTCAGCTAGCATGCCTAGCCAGCCCCAGGCTGGCTCAGAAACCAGGCTCAGCTATCTCGGCCCTCAAAGGACGCCCCAGTGACATAGTGTCTAGCAGGTCCTGTCCCTCCTCTCTCCAAGGGGAGGAATATTTCTAATCCTCCTGATGGGCTTAATCCTGTTAATGGGCTACCTTTCCTTCATCATCCTGGGGGCAGAGAGAGATTTCACTACTGAGAATAATGGCATTAATAAAGGGAGCTGATAGGTGCTGGCCACACACTGTGTGTGGGGCTGCTCTTCTCTTTAATCTTCACAGTGACCTCTTCCATCTACTCCAATGAATGGATGAGGAAACTGAGGCACAGAGTCGGTAAGAGCCTAGCCCGAGGCTACACAGTTAGTAAGCAGTAGAGCTGTGCTTCACTCCAGGCAGTCTGAGCCCCTAATCTCGGTCCCAAACTGGGGCCGAGCAAGGTGGGGCAGCCTGACGGTCAGAGCTGTGCCATCCCCTCGATCCCCACCCCCGTTCCTGACCGGGGGGGGGGCTCCACATCCTGAAACCCTCCCGAGATTGCTTTTTGTCAGTTTCTCATTCTTCATGCTGCGACTTTTTAGCCATGTTACTGATGAGAAAACAGTTTAGTAAAATCAATGGTTTTAAATTATACCTTTATGTACCAAGGATACACAAGCTACAAAACAGAAATACTTTCCCGTGACAAAAAATCAATCTTGCTGATGCTACTGTTCCCGGGGCCAGCTTCCCCCACCCCACCCCCTCTTCCCTTACTCAAGACTTTCTTTGCTCTCGCATCTGCCGGCTTTGTATGGACTTTCTTCAGGTTTCTTGTTCGGGAGACTCGTTTTATCTAAAAGGTCAATTCTTTCAGCGGGGCACCAAGCAGAATTGAATATAATTATCCCAATCTCTAGTGTGTAGAATTCATGCTTGAATTCATTCAAAAAATAGCATGCAGTATAATTAACTCAGAGTCCAACCAAATCTATTGAGAAAGCCTCAGGTATCATACAGTTCCACTTACAATAGAACATTTTCATTTAAGGACATTGTACGTATTAACCCAAGTCAGCATCCAATTACTCTGAATAAGTGAATTCTCTGTTCCAGGAATGTAATTTGAAAATGTTGTCATGCAATCTGAGGCAAAAGGTCCTTTTTCATTAATCTAACTCTCATTAAAGTGGAAGCCTGCAGGTTATTTCAAATCCATTAGTTTTAAATACAGGTGATTACAATTCTATTGCGCATAAGACAACAGAAGTGTCTATCAAGAAATATTGGGATATTTCAAGGGATGGGACTGGCGGGTGGTTTTTGCTGTCACCGCCGAGGATGAGATTTGCCAGCTGATGGAAGGAATGGGAAACTGTTTTTTTTAATCCTCCAGGGCTTTTTATGGCGTCAGCTGGATAAACCTAAAGGTAGACCTTTGTGCTAGGGAGAGCTTGTTTCTGCCCTACCCTCCCAGGATTACTTCATGTGTGTATTTTCCAACCGCTTAGCTTCTGGAGCTCAGTAAAATTAAGACTCATCAGTTTTACTTCTATAGGAAGCTGACAGTTTTGGGAGACGCGGCTTTATCTGCCTCTATTCCCCTTCCCTGACTCGCTATGTCCATCTGAGTCCTCCTTCTGGCCTCTAGCTCGTTTCCTCTCCCTGGCAGCCTACACTGACTGCCTCAGCAGGAAGGGATTGGTTTCAGCTTTGCACTCCTCCAACCCTGGTATATTTCTTTGCCAGCCGGCACCTGCTCCCTTAGCATTTTAGTTATCTTTTTATTGGATTCAATTCAATAAGTATTTCTAGAAGCTGGAAGTGTAGCTCAGTGGCAGAGTGCTTCTGTAGCATATGCAAGGCCCTGGGTTCGATTCCCAGGACTGACAAATACATACATACATAAAAATAAAAAAAATAATTTCTTGGGTATCTAGCGGATGCCAGGCACTGGACTCGGTGCTAGGGTTGGAGTTGTAGACTGCCTTTCAGAACTTCATATTCTGCTAGGGTGAGTGTCGCAGGACAGACAGGTCACCAGACAGGTCACCAGACAGCTCTAAGTGCCCCTTGAGTGTTGTGACAGGGGACAATGGAGGCCCAAGGGAGAAAATCTCAACCCGAACTTCACATCACTGCTTTACCTAAACCCTCCAGGGACTTCCCATGAGTTGAAGGATGGACGCTCCCCCCGTCAGACCGCCCAGGCTCTGGGTGGACACAGCCTGCCTCCCCTGTCCACCTTCATATGGCCACACTTTTTTCCCTTTCTGTTGCACTGGCTTCTCTGATGGCCTTCTCTGAATTTCTTTGTTACCACTTCTGCTCTCTGTGCTTTTCTTTCCTAAGCTCTCCCACTAATTTTTTTCCTTTTTTCTTTAGCCACAAATTGCCTCATGAAGCCTCCTTAATAATACTTTCTATGTCGAGTGTGGTGACACGTGTCTATAATCTCAGCACTCCTTGAGGCTGAGACAGGAGGATTGCAAGTTCGAGCCCAGCCTGAGCAATTTAGTGACCTAGCAAGATCCTGTCTCAAAATAAAATTTTTTAAAGGGCTGAGGATGTGCTCAGCACAAAAGGGCCCTGAGTCCCATCCCCAGCAATAACAAGGAAACAAAAACAACTTTCTAAGGTAGACTTCAAATCTGAGCTGCTCCATTCTTTTCCCAAAACCTTCAGCTACCTGGAATATTAAGTATTTGTTTGGTTAGATTTTTGTATATTGTGGTGCACTTTTTGTGGTCAACTTGAGCAGGAAGGCCCAGCTGGACTGAGCTAGTGTGGTTCTGGGCGTAGAGGATCCACCTGAAGGTTATTGCTGAAACAACATAAAGGAGAACGGGAGCAGAAGATAGTGGGCAGCTGTTTCCCTGGAGAAGCTCTGCTGTGGCTGGTTCTCCCAAAGGGACTTGGCTGTTCTCATCAAAGAAGCAGCTCGGGGCCTTGCTGTCATTGCGGGTGGCTGCTGTTCGCTTCAGGGGAGCCCTGGTCTTCATCTCTGCTGTGAGCATCGTATCCTGGTTCTGGTATAGATTTCTTCCGCCGTTTAGCGCAGACACAGATGTAAATGGGACAGTGCCGCGGGCTCCCAGCCCTTGGCTGGATCTTTCGGGTCTCCAGTGCCTAGATAGACATTCGGCACTCTTCCTACATTTGGCTAATGTGTGAATGTTGTAACTTGTAATTGTCCTGTATTAAATCTTCTCTCTTGCCTCTAGAAAAGTAACTAATACATCTCTGTCCCTCTTTACTAATAACTGAAAGGAAAGGATTCAGTCAATTGGATCGCTCACACAATCTACTGCACCTCACTCAGAGCCTAGTATAAACATTCAATAAATACTTGATCGGTAAAAGAAAAAAGGGTCCGGGAATGTAGCTCAGTAGTAGAAGGCTTGTCTAGCACACACAAGACCCAGGGTTCAATCCCCAGGGCTACAAAAAAGAAAAACAGGAAGAATGAATGAACGGCTTGAGGTGTTTTGAAGCAGAAATGTATTTAGGAATTGCCAGGCAATAGATATAGAAGGGAGAGAACATTGTCTTGTTTTTTGAGTTGGCTCATAGCATCGTGTAGGCTTCGTATGTAACCCCCCAGAATTATTCTTTCTAGATAAATTATAGTATATTTCTGTTGTCATGTCTACCTCCTTCTTCAGTGAGCAGGTGAGCAGGTGTGAGCAGAAATAGAAATGCTGGTGTCTGGTTGAGACTGCGCCTGGGGGAAGGGGTCTCAGGGACTTGCATCTAGCCTGGTCCACCACAGCGTCATGGCTGAAAACAGAGCAAATTCCCACCATGACCCCTCTCAACCTCACCACCTAGAGTATCCCCATCTGCAGGACAGCCGGGAGGGCCTCTCTTTTTAATAAGTTATATTCACTACACAGCCATCTAGAAAGTATTTCGGTGACTGTTGGGTACAGAGCCCAGAGCTGGGAACAACAATGTCAATCACTCTCTCAACTTTGGAGAGAATTATAGTTGCTCTGTGGAAATAAATTTTGCACAGAGAAAGGACACTTGCAGGTTTAAAAGTTCACTTACATCAGTGAACTCTTTTAATACCTCATAGACACCTTCAAGTCAAAATATACTGAAGAGAAAATGAAGGGATTCCAGATAAAAGAATGACGAGTTGCTAAAAGTGACACAAGAGTCAAAACTTGAACCCAGGTCCTTGATGGCCAGAGATGATGCCACCAGACTTGACTACTCTTAGTGAAACCACAGCACAAATACCAGAAGAAATCAGTCCTCTTGGAAATTCCTAAACATCCCTGGAGCAAGCAGTGTCAGGCATGGATGGATCTATTTGTGGATGGCAGTGGCCCAAAGACCCCCTCACCTATGACCCTTGGAGAAAGTCATTCAACGACAATACATTTCCATCATTTCAAACTTCCCATTCCAACCAGTTTCCACTTTTGAGTTCACCTTAAGGACCACCATTTTCTTGAAGCTTTCCCTGAATATTCTAGCTCTTATTCTTCTCTATCAGGGCACCAAACAATTCTGCTATTAATCAGATACCATCTTGTAAGTTCTCTAATTGTTTCACAGCTTGTCTTATATCCCTGACTACAGTGAAAATACCGTGGGCCAACACAATGCCTAATCATTTTAATTACAGGATATGAACACCTTTTATGTATCCATACTTTCCAAGTTTACAAAGCACATTCAAATCCTTACCAACTCTCCACCGTGGCACAGGAAGTTCAGGGAGCCTTTTGCTATGATTATGCACCTATGACAGAAGCGAAAACTAGGCAGTAGATTAAATAACTCGCCTAGGATGATACAAACTAACCAGAGGTATGAACCAAACTGGGGACTTGAAGCCAGTTCCTCTAATTGGAAGATTCACTATATACTTGAGATCATTTGCCCATGTAGTGCTGATTCAGACAGGGCTTTGTCCTCTCTCTTTGGCCAAAATCTTTGGGACTTCCAGCTGTCTCTTTCCTTTCTAAGCAATTACTTTACCTTATTACCCTGAACACTGAGCTCTCAAGATGACATGCATTGAGGGGTGATATTCTCAGACAGAAGAGTTTGCTGTTGAAATGTGCAGTGCAGAAATTGTAGCTGCTTGTTTGGGTTTCCACAGCTGGCTGTCAAGAACTGATGGGCATCAAAGAGCTCTGTGAGCCCCCAGCCCACTACTCCTGTCTTCATGCGTGAGCAAGAACTAGACCTCGAACCTTCATGCAGTAGTTGGCCTGACTGGAGTTTGGGGTGGTCTTGTGTTGCCGGACTCCCAAGGGAGAGAAGACGCACAAGGAAGGACTTACCCACTAATCCTTCCCCTCTCATCCTCCTTCAGCGAAGACAGGAAATGTATTCTGTAGAAGGTCTGGCCAAGTCCTTGCAGAGGAAGCTAGTCTAGACTTTTCTGAGCTGTGTGCCGTTTTAGAAAAAGAAATTTGATGAGAAAAAGGTACCAGAGACATACAGCTGTGGTTCAAACGCTGCCTCTAAAACTCACTTTGAAATGCAATTGCCTGTGTACCAGTGTTTAGAGGTGGAACCTTTAGAAGATGATCAGGTCATGAGGCATCCCCTCATGAATGGGTTAAGGCCGAATGTCCAGGGAGTGTCCCTTGAGAGTAGGTTTGTTATACATTTAGTCCTCTCTTGCCCACTTTCACAGCCCCATCTATGTGTGCTCATTCGCCCTTCCGCCATGTTATGATGTGGCGTGGAGACCCCCACTCCATACTGGAGCCATGCTCTTGGACTTCCGCCTCCTAAACCATGACTCAAATAATCTTTCAATGTCTGTAAATTACCCAGTCCATGGAATTCTGTTATACTAATAGAAAATAAAGATGGTAATATTAAGACCTAGGAGGTATTTAGGGTTCCCAAGCTATTGCTTAAAACACACACAGCAAACAACATCCATGATCTCTGAATGATTTTTCCACAAGCAACAAAATGATTTTAAACAACCTTGACCTTTCCTGTCAGGTATGGTCATCTCCTCACTCCACACTCTCTCCAGAAAGTGCTCAGCATTTAAATGAGTAGCACCTCTGTAAGTACGAATTTAGCTCCCATGTGAGAATTGTTAGTAGGTTATGGCATTTTAACTATTAAAAATTAAAAATAAACTTACGTATCTGATGACTCCAACTGATCTCCACACAAAATATACAATGATAATGGGTGTCCAACAGTTTTATCCTTTTATTTCCTCCCTATAACTCTCCCCACAGTTTCTGCTTCACTTTAGATGCATTCAGGGGAAAAAAATTTCCTGAGAAGAAAAGTCACCAATTTACTCCTTAAAACTAGTGGACATTTGCTCACATGCACACAGATAATGAGGATGATGTCAATGTTGTTTAGCACTTTTTGAGTACTTTTTTCATTCTGGAACCCACATTATGTTTTTTAATATTATCTTGCTTGACCTTTTGATATGAAAATTGACTCTTCTACAGTCGGCAGAGCTTCATGCCACACATTATAAAAATTGAGGGGTTGGAGATTTAGCTCAAGTGGTAGAGCGCTTGCCTGGTAAGCCCAAGGCCCTGAGTTTGATCCCCAGCAGCCCCCTCACCCCCCAAAAAACTGAAACAACCAACAAAGAGCATGTGTACAGTTTTACTTCTTTGAACAACCCTCAGGGACCTCTTTACAGAGCTTCAAGGTCTTGTTTCCCTTTGTTCTGAACTAACCCAGTGGTTCTTTGTTTTTTAATTCTTTTTTTTTTTTAATCTTTACAGAAATAGAGATTGAATCCAGGGCCTCATGCATGCTAGGCAGGCGCTCTGCCACTGAGCTACACCCCAGTCCATGGTTCTTCTTTTTTAAAGGAAATTTGAATTTCTTTTCAAATATATATTTGACCTCATTTACTGTAACGCTCTTTATTGAATGTCTTTTCAAAGGTAATAGCCTTTTGAGGTTTGTTTACCGGTGAGTACGAGATTCTCCTCCTATGGAGTCTAAAGAACTTTCTGGAAGGTATAGGTAGGGTGGGGATGGAAGGTATCATATTTATGAATTGCATTTACGTCTAAAATTACTCGTATTTGTGTATAAATACATGTATTATGGGTTAAGTATTACATACCAGGTAGTATGTATAAATGCTTGTGTTTATATATGAAAAAGAACTGGTAAGATTTATAGCTTAAGAACTGAGGTGGGAATGCACCCAGGTCAACCTAGAGGCCTTTATTTCTTTCAGCACGTAGGTTTTGAGTAAATGTTAAAAGATGCTCTTAGAGTCTGGTCTTTTCCCCACAGTATCTCCTGACATTTCTGGAGAAATGCACTGTGATTCTCCTTGTGTATAACTGAAATTCAGAGAGATTAAACAATTCACCCACCATCACAGAGATAGAAGATGAGGACAAGATTAACACCCAAGTCTAACTTGTAAAAATTCTTTGCGAAATGTTGACTTTTTAAAAAAAATTTGTTTTTGGTCAGAAGTGAACTGGGGACCCATTTTGGGCTCAGATGAGGGTAGGAGGCATCCTCTGCTCTGTTCCCTTCTGAATGGCAGGACAGACCCTGCAGGCTGCATCGCAGATTCTTGGGCCCTTTGGCTCCAGCGGGGCTCAGTCAGTGGAGGACCCTGGCAGGAGCTGGGAAGAAACAGAAGTAAAGATACCAATGTGTTTCTGTTTCCCTCTTTCTGCCCACGGAAGTGACCCGCGCCTGGGCCTGATTCTCCTCCCTAGTCCGCATCCTGCTTGATACAGAGCTCTGGCTCCAGGTTCTCCACTGGGCCTAGCAATCCACCTCCTCCCTTTGACCCTCCAACCTAGAGGTGGTCGTGGCTTCCTGCAATTTTTAACCTCTGGTTGGCCCACTATCTCCTGTTGGGCTTCTGACTCTTTGAGCGCCTGTACAATCAATCCCCTATATTAAATTCCCTCATTTAGAGTTTGTACACTGAACTCTGCTTTCTAGGCTGGTATAGACAGACATGAACTCACATGAACTAGTGGAGAAGGACAGGATGAAAATAGTGTGGAGCAGACAGCATTTGTTGGCCATGTTTCCAGGTTTGCAAGCAGGATTTTACCAATTAAAAGCACAGATAGCCAGAAGATACTACCTGTGGGGACAGACGTGAAGATAAAATGTTTCAGTGTTTTTTAGCAAGGAGCCTTTCCAGCTCCTTAAAGGGTAGGAGTGGAGACAGGGACCCCACGGGCTCACACACTACCCACCGTCTGGTCACTCATGGATAAAGGGTGGTGACACTTGACACAAATCTGAGAACTATGTTAGGCCAAAGTATGACCGTACATTGGTGCCTCACGAGTCCACAGCTGAGTTTTGACCACTTGCTCTTGTGCCACCTTCTGCATGCATCTGGTTCTCTTCAGCCTGGCAAGTGTCGGGGACCAGGGGAGTTTGTGGGTGTTCCCGGGGGGCACAGGTTTCTCCCGAGCTACCACAAAGACATCCTACCACATCCACCGACTTTCTTTAAGCACCACCCAGAAAACAGCTTCTTCTTTTCTCACCAAGTCAGCCCCTGGCAACATCTGTGTCTGGATGTGGCCCAGGTTTGTCACAATAGCAAATGTCAGATGGAAACATTCAATTACCGCGGTTACTGTGTCATCCATATTCAGTGAAAACCTTGATCCAGGTCACAGTGGGTGCATTAGTCAGGATTCTACAGAGACTCAGCACTGAGAGGATTTATATGTATTATATACTTAATACAGTTATCTTATAATCATTGTATGGCTATATCCTACTAGGGAATATAGAGAGAGGAGAGGGAGACGAAGAGGAGAATGGGAAAGCTAGTATTTTAGTTGGAAGATCACGAAGCAGGAAAATTTTCTTACTCAAAGAGGGTCAGTCTTGCTCTCTTGGGCCTCCAATTGATTGGACAAGGCCCACCATATTAGGGAGTGAATTCATTTTTACTCAGCCTACTGATTCATATGTTAATCGCATTTAAAACATCCCCCCCAGAAACATGCAGAATTATGTTTGACCAAGTAACTGGGAGTCCCACGGCCCTGTCAGATTGACATATAACATTAATCGTCATCTTAATGTAAGAGGTTTTACAAAACATACGGGACTATTCCCCTCGCACAAAGTACACTGAGTGGCAAACTCAGAGAGACAGACAGCAGAATGGTGGGTGCCGGGGTTGGAGGGGAAGACGGGGAGTTAGTGTTATGAGGACAGAGCTTCAGGTCAGAGCGATGGAAACATTTCGGAGACGGATAATGACGACAGCCACCGAGCGGTGGGAATGTACTTAACGCCACTGAGCTGCATACCTAAAGTTTTTAAAATAATAAATTTTATGTTCTGCATATTTTACCAGATAAAATTTTTTAAAATCTTAAATCCACAAAAATGTAACATATTTAATGGAGTTATTATTGTTCTAACACGAATTAAGAACTATTTTGATAACTTCTCAGGTAAATGAAACAAAGCTGGCTTCAGTTATTATTGTTATCCAACGAGTCACACCAAAACCTTGTAGTTTAAAACAACCAATTGCCATTGTTATCATTGTTATTCTGATATTTTTGCTTGAGACATCTCATACAAATGCAGCCTTCCAAGGTGGCTTCTCTCCCATGCCAGGCATGTGGGCAGAGATGGGGACAGCAGGTAGGGACTCCCTTCTCTCTCCATGTGGTCTTTCCAGTGCTAGGATCCCAAGAATGAGTGTCGCAAGAGAGCCAAAGTGGAAGCCACCAGCCCACCTATATCTAGGCCTGGAACTTATTCCTATTGCTTATGTCATAGTCTAGGACAGTCAGAGGCAGCCCACTTTCAAAGGGCAGGAAAATAAACCCCATCTCTCAAAGGGAAGAGGAATAAGAATCTGCGGCCACCTTTAGTGCACCCCCAAATGACTGAGCAATGACAGAAAACACAGAAAGTGAGAGTATTTTTCCTTAATTTTCACTTGGAATCATCAGTTCTGAGTGGGGATGAGTATTCTGGTTAATCCAATCCTTGACTAAAGAGAGTTTCAAAGTACACCACCACATACAACTGGCCCGTTTTCAAGGGCTGGGTTTATATAACATCTATTTAATGTTTAAACTCTGCAGAAATTCATTTCAACTTTCCTAGATGACTCAGAAGGCTACAACCTCCTGGAGGCCCTGAGGTCACCACTACCAGAATCCATTATCATTCTGCTGGTCCCACACCCCAGAGCTGGTTGACAGAATGCCAAAGAGATAAACCGCTTTTACTGTAATTCACACTCTGGAAAGAGGGATTTACTAAGCAAATTAAGAGAGTGAAGAAACTTGCAGGGGTTGACATTTAGCCTACTCAAGACACCAAACTTTTCAAGCACTTTAGAAGCACAATTTACATACAATTACAGGAATGCCTCATTTGTCCGCTCCTGTCAGGGGAGGAACAGTTTCATATAAGTGAGTTTTCCAGATAATGGTTGCTTCTGCAGAGGCACCAGGGCCATTTTAACCAGACTGGCCAGAAATCTTTCCTGAACGGACCATCAGCATCCTGAGTCTCCAGATGAGCCCCTGGCACATGGCTCCATATTTCTCTGAGGAGCCCAAGTCCTCAGGACGCCCTATCAGTGTGCCGGTCCCTAAATTGGCAATGGTCCTGACGTCACTGAACCCACATGACCGTCTCACTCATTCCAAACACATTTACTGACCACTTAACTTTCTGCCAGGTGCTTGGTTTTCTCTAGTTTTAGTTTGCTTTGCTTTGCTTTGTTTTTGTCCTAACAGGTGGACAAAGAGGCCCACTATTTTAGTCAGTCTGTTTTTTGGGGGGTTGAGGGTGCTGGAGATTGAACTCAAGGCCCTGCGCTTGCTAGGCAAGCACTCTACCACTTGAGCTAAATCCCCAACCCCCAGTCTGTTCTGTTCTGTTTAATTGTAGAACGTTCTGATCTCCTGGCCCATCCCTCACTTCTCCTTAGGCATCCCAAATTGTATGTTTGATATATATTCTTTCATACATGTCCTAGCAAAATGCAGAGCGTTGTGGGTCTGTGTTCCACATGGATACGAATAGCACTGTGGTACAGAACTTCCCAATTCCTGTTTTGCACTCAATTTTGTGTCTTTGAGATAGAGCTGACCTGCCTCTAAGTGCTGCCTTGTGTTGCTTATGTATCTACAGCTTTTAGTCTTTATGGTGCTCCTAAAATGGACAATCAGGTTGCCTCCTGTCCTCATCTTGAACATCATGCTATAATGGGCATCCTTGTACCTTCAGCATAGTCACCCTGGAAACCAGACAAAGGCTCAGATGACAAGTTGCCAGGTCAGTTCATACATGCCGATTACACTCCTGAGCGGCGATGCCATTTCTATGTCATCAGTAAATGAGGAGCCCTGTAATAGGCCCACCTCATCACCAATACTTGGCCTCTTTCAACTTTTTTTAAATAGATTTTTGTTTGGTTGGTTTGTTTATAATCTGGTGGGTATAAAATGCCTCTTTGTTTCATCTTCCCTTTTAATGATTACTCGGAGGATGATTACTAGGAGGATGGTTACCTCTCCTTGGGGATGTTAACCATTGTAAGTTGCATAGTCGTTTTTGCCTCCTAGTCTGTCATCTGCTGTCCAGTGTTTATGTGACTTTCAGCAAATCAAGATGCTTAATTTTGAAGTAGTAAACGCATGACTTCCTGTTTTTTGTAGTCCTTTTCTCTCTCTCACTAACTTCACCTGTTGGCTTTTAACTCTTCTCCATAACTTTTCCCACCAAACCTCCCAATACAATTTCACACCTGAGACAGAAAGATTCATTCTGACTCCAGACTCCACTGGGCCATAAAGGATATAGATCACCAACTTAGAGATTGGAGGAGAAGATGGGCACTAGGGAAGATACTACATCTTTCCTTGAAGGAGCACAGATACTTGGTGATCCCATTCCACAGTGGTGCACCTGTTTGTGATCTGGTTATCTATCACTGCATAACAAACCACAAAATAGTGCCTAAAACAATTGAAATGGTTAATATTATCTCTCACACATCTGGGAGTGGAGTGAGCTCAGCTGGGTAGATCTTGCGTAGAAAGTAGGTGGGCATGTGTTGCCATCAGACTATGACTGTTGCTAGTATCATCTTGAAAGCTTCTACACTCACTTGTCAGATGCACGGGCTCAGCCAGCGTGGCATGTGAGAACTGTGGTCTCTGCAGCATGGTGGCTGGAGTGTAACCGGTCTCACACCGCTGTGCAGGGCTGCAAAAACACATGACCAAAGAAAGGGTGGAGATAACAAACAAGCCCAAGTCATGTCGCTTTTTCAGAACTAGCCTCAGAAGTCATGCTTCCACTACTCAGGGAGACCCTCAAAATTGAAAGCAAGAAGAAAAACAGACTCCATGTTTTGACTGTAAGTGGCAAAATTTGGGAAGCACGTGGGACTTGAAATACAGTGCTGCCACTTTTGAAAAATATGAGCTCAAAGCCCCAAACCAAGAGCAAAAATCCAACAACACTCATGTCGCAGAGCCTCGGGTACCTGCTATGTACAGGGAGTAGATTGGGTCAGGCCAGTGGTTTTCAATTTTTTATAGTGACTTTTATTTATGTAACAAAGTCTTTTCCTGAAACTCAAAATATAAAGCATGTAACAATGAAGCTGTTGTCTTAAAGACAATTGGAAGCCTCATTTACTTAGCTTCCTCTTTCTGCTCTAAAGCTCCCCTCCAGTGGGAACCTTCTCTGCTTTGACAATCACGTACCCTCAAGGTGGGACCCAGGTCCCAGATTTAGAGTTTCTCCCTGGATCCCCAGCTTATGCCTAAGGGCCAAGAAACTTAGCTTCATTCTCCACTCCTGTTACCCAGCCTGTGAGCTGATTGATTTAACCTAACAGAGATAGATTGGCAAAATCACCTTGTAGTAGGTGCTGGCGAGTAATGGCACCCGGGAGGGATAGGTAAGCACAAAGGGAACAAACCCAGGCAATTTTCAGACATCTTCACTGTCTATTACTTTGTTCACTTAAATAAACAAATAACCCCCGGGCAATCAGCAGCCAGAACCTCTGCAGCTACAGGAATGATTGCCTTTCATTAGATGCAAAGACTAATCAATGCCCTTAATCACACCACCACATGCCCAAACAGCACAAGCAAATCCCCAGCCACATCTCCACTTCTGGGCGCCTATTTCACACAGGGCAGAGGTGAAAGCCCCCAGTTCCACCCCACAGAAGTCCTGAAGGGCAGCAGCTAAAAGAGACCAGCTGTTGCCCACATGACTGGGAAGAGGTGGCTGCTAGGAGAGGTAGCAGAGGCAGTCCAGTGGGCTAGAGACAGAAGTAAGAAGGAAGTAGACCAGGACTGTTGGAGCATCTTCCACCTGCCCTGTTCAGCTGTCTGAGGCCATCAAAGAGGTCCAAGAAGAAGTACCAGCTTCACTGAGAAGCAGCCCCTGCACCAACCTCTGGGATCCATTCTGATCCTGCATGTGTGCAGGGAAAGCCAAAGAAGGAGGACACCCATCTTTTTCCCAGCAAATGAATCATATTGGGACCGGAGCCATGCTGATCCCTGGGCCAGATGGCCAGGGAGAACACCATTGCATGTGGGCAGCACCCTCCTTGCTCCTTTTGCCTGTGTTCCCTTCACACGAGCCTCTCCTGAAGTTAATTTTGGAGATTTTAGGTCACATGTCCCCCACCTTGACGTAGGCTGCCGTGTCTGATTATGAACTCAGAGAGCACCTCATCAGTGTCTGGCCAGTCCAGGCATGTCCCAGAAGAAAGAGTCCCATATATCCCATCTTACCTGCCAAAGGAGAGAATACCATGTTCCCATTCAGCAAATTTCCTATTTTGTCAGTTTTTAAGGTACCATCATGGTTTTGGCCTACTGTACAGTTTATTTATTTAGTATTTTTCATTGAATCGACTCACTTTTGTAACAAAAAAGGGAATATATTTGTTTTAAAGGAACTTTTTCTTATCACTGCCCAAAGTGGAAAACTAATATTGCATGCCATAAATAGTCTATGCCTACAAAAATAAGCACAATGGGCGTTCATGGTGGATTAAGCACAAACATTTTACTCTGCTCATTCCTGAAACCCTCATAAAGTGATAGTTAAGAAATAAAAAGCAAAAAGACATAAACCTATAGGACCAAAAAGAAGAGAAGAGGCACAGATAACAAATGAGAGGAGCCAACAGAATTTTGGAGGCTGGTGAAAAAATGAGTTAAGATCAATTGATGTCTAGACTTGGGTGGGCGAGGGGAAGCAAAGAGGAAGGCTATGCTGAGCAATGGTATCCTAAAAAGGCTCCTGGAAAATGGAAGTTCAGGAAGGGCTATAACCAGGTTTAACAAAAGTCTGAATTAGAATCTATCAGATTCTCAACTTAACTGTCCTACCATCATCCCCAGCCAGGGGCCACTCCTCCTCCTTACCAGAAGACATAGAGTATTAATTCTGGAAATGAGTCCTATCATTGACACCATTTTGTGACATACTGCAAACGTTGAAAATGAAACTAAGAATAGTAACTAGTGTCTCACTACCCAAAGATCACACAGACTTTAAGGAACAGGGAGTTGGCCTTTGTATATTGAAATAGTAAGGCCCAAGGGACATTGGTGGGCACTATAGCTTTTGTTATACTCAGAGAGGAAAAGATCCATGAAACAGAAACACCAAACTATAAAAAAGAATTCTCTGAGAATAAGGAAAACGTCAGTAAGAGAGGAATGTGGGGAAAGTAGACAATGAATGCATTGTTTCAGGTTTGCCCACTGGGCTGTGGATATTCCAGAGAGGAGAAAAAATAGAGGATCCAGAAAAGAAGAGATTAGTGAAGAAATAATAGAAGAAAAATTCCCAGACATTGAAGACTTTAGTATTCTGCAGGAGTGGGCCCTACTGAGTCAGTAATGGAATGAATGAATAAACGGCCACACCAAGGGACATCATCATGAAATTCCAGAGCGTCAGGAACCAAGAGATAAGCTCACAATCTTCCCCCAAAAAACAAAGCACAAAACACAACAACACAATAAAATCCAGGTCACATAATACAAGAATCTGGAGTGAGTAAGGCAATGGACTTCTCCTCAATAATACTGAGAGTCAATGAAATAATACCAATTTTAAAAAATCGGAGAAATTTGTTCTGACTCTTGAATTTTGTACATGGCAAAACTATCGATGCAGGGTAATAGAATAATAAACATCTATTTTTAGGTAAGTAAAGTGTCAAAAACTTGCTTCCAAAGCGCCCTTTCTTGGGAACATATCAGAGGATGTGCTCCACCAAACCAAAGGAGTAACTGAGCAAGATGAAGACATGAGATCTTGGGCACAGGGGCTTCTGCCCAGGGCAACAGCAGAAGGAAATCCCCAATGACAGTTGTGTCGTTGAGGGGCATCAAGATCCAATGTGGCTGTGGGATGGATGGCTCCAGGAAAGATGTCTCAAGGAAAAAGTGGAGCTGACAGGTTAATTGACAGATGTGGCTGGGTGGAAAATTGGATTGAAGACCTTTGTACAGAGCTACTGGAGGGTGTGGGAAGAGCCATCCAGATGATCAAAGAAAGCAAGCAAAAAGAGGCAGGGGTCAGCAGTGAATGACATCCTCAGACACTACTGGATGATGCTGAAAATAATCTTTACCTGTTCATACTAATAAAACACCATATCTGGATCTAATAGTAAATAATGACAACATATCTATGGTGGAAAGTTGGAAGAGGGAGATGAGTGTGCAGAAGACAAGGTGACTGGTTGCTCATATTTGGAAATTAGTATCTAGCTATTCCAATTGTGTACTAAAATGAGAAAATAGAAACACGAGTACGCCTTAAAAGAACAGAGGGAACAAAACCAGGATAAATAGCTATAAGAATCAACAGTAGTTGCTTCATGAAATTGGTGTTCTTGGGAAGGGAAGAAGGGGTAAGCAAAGGGCCTGCTGTTTATGGTAGGACTTGCTCATTATGGGTCTTTTACTACTACATATTAATCGATCAAATATTATGATCAAATATTATGATTTTTCAAATTAATACAATGAGCACAAAGATGACATAATTAAATTTTCACTAAATAGATATTGTTCCCTATTCAAAGCTCTGAACCCAAGGCTTGTCCTCTGTTTAAGAATAAGAAAAATAACAGGCTACAAAGACAAACCAGCACCCATAAAGAGTTCTCCCCTGCAGGCAATCAGAAAGAAAGAGTCAAATATTACTAGTGCAACCTGTGGCTGAGACAAAGCTGAGATGACTGTTCACCTGGGGAAGGGAGAACACCATCCCGACAGGGTTTGGGAGGTGTACGAGTTAACCTTAATTGTTAATCTGACTGGACAGGAGACTCCTGTAGAGGTGCTTGGATCATGGGGGCATTATGCTCATCAGTGAATTCATCTACTTCTGTTCAGAGCTGAATGAGCTGTTGGGAGCTGGGACCCAGTTGGAGGAAGCGGGTCACTGAGGGTGCACCCTTGGAGGGTATACTTCTCACTGGCACTATTCCCTTGCTCTGTTCCTTGGTTGCCATGAAGTGAGCAGCTATGCTCCACCACACCCTTCCGCCATGATGGTCCTGCCTTGGAGTCAGATTACCATGGACTGAAACTTGTGAAACTGTGAGCCAAAATATCCCTCCCCTCATTTAAGAGGCAGGTATCAGGTATTTTGTCCCAAGGGGAGGGGTAAGAACAGAACTGAGTGAGAACTGGAAGTTTGGTCTAAGGAGAGTCTCCCAGTTGCAGGAACTTGATAAGGATTAGGAAGAGTCATGATTCATCCATTCAGAATTGATGGAAACAGCAAAGCAAGGATTTTGAAAGGATGAATTCAAAGGAATATTAGGGTACAAACCGTGTTAATGCTTTCATTGAAGAATCTGTGGGTCTTTTGGGAAGTTCCTGGAACAAACAGTCAAACCATTTCGTTGAACAGAAACAGTCCTGGGAAAGTCAAGACAGGCTAAAGAGGCGATGGGACAAAAAGCCACATGAATGTGTACGGGAAAGCAGGTGGGTCTTTAGGACTCTGGCTGAGCGTGGAACAGGAGAATGTGGTCATTTAATGTTGGTTAATTGGCTGACATTAATTAATGTTACCTCTGTTTGTTGTCTATGCCTGAGGTACCTTGGCCCACATTTTGGGATGAGTTTTTAAGTAAGCAAAGTGTTATTATCAGAGAATGCTTATTACACTGATAATGCTTATTACACTGACATAAACGTGTGAGGAGCCTATGCATCTGTGAGCAGCTCACACCCAGTCTAGATTGGCCGCAGAAAACTTTAAAGCTCTCATATTTACCTCCCATTTTAAGTTTCCAGGGTCCTGAAACGTTGAGGCATTTCACCTCCATTTTGTATACAGATGGTGCCTGACTTGGGATTTTTCTGCTTTACCATGTTGCAAAAGTGTAGCCATAAAACAGTTATCTGTTTCTCATCGTTCCCTTTCCTATCAGTATAAAGTACATGAAATAATGGGCTTTGTGCTAATTTTGCCCAACGGCTGATGCAAGTGTTGTGAGCACGTTTCAGGTGGGCTTTGCTAAGCTGTGATGTTCAATACAATAGGAGCAGTAAATACACTTCTGATTTATTTTTTCAACTTATGGTGGGTTTACAGGATGTAATCTCACGGTAGGTCAAGGAGCAGCTGTATACATTTTTAAATCCACCGAAAGATGTTGGATCCCACACAGTGGCCATATTTGCTGACTGTAATTAATTTGTTTCAAAATGTCTCCCCCCCTCTCATTTCATATTATCTGTCTTTTACCAAAATGTTCTTTTCACTTTACCTGGCCCAGGAGAGACACAGGATCCACCAGGGCTCCATCAGATTCCACCATTTGGGGTCTGTGTCAAGTTACAGTGCTTTCTCAGGCAAAGCACACCTGCTCACACCCCTGCTTGTGACGCTCCCCCCACTCCTGGAGAGAGGTGCTGGTGTTATTCCTTCGCCCACATATAAAGGCTGTTTTCTGATGAGAACAGAACTGAACTGGGTTAATTCTTTTCAGACAATCCCTGAGGGAAAACCTTCCACTTGTGTCTGTTGAAGCCAACGTGCTCCCCTCCGCCCAAGCACTCAGAAAGCCGGTTTCCAGGCCCTCACCTGCTAGGCAGCCTCTGCCTTCACTTTGCCACTTATGGGAATCCAGGAAAGGCACAAGCATGGAGGACTTTTACACCAACTGTAAATACCTTGGAGGCAAAGTGGTTTCCCAAAAAGAGCCACCAACGGAGCTGGGTAAGGCGGTGCAGGTCTGTAATCTCATTACTCTGGCAGGCCGCTGACGAAAGAAAAAGAGAAATTTTGAGCCCGGCAGGGCAATTTAGTGATTTTAGGAGAACTTGCCTCAAATAAGAAATTTTAAAAATCTGGGGATGGAGCTTAGTGCAAAGGCTCTGGGTTCAATCCCTAGTAACACACACACACACACACACACACACACAGGCAATCACCAAATTAGCATCACAACCACCATCCTTAAGACTTCCACTTTTTCTTGAAAATAAAATAAAAAAGAAGTAATGCCAAGCACTCAGGTTTCAGTGCAACCCCGTACTAAAGTTTCTATCAGATTCCAACCTGAGAAGCGGATGGGAGATGTTTGTAAAGTTAAACCCACTCACAAAGGCCTAAGGGAAAAGGGTCTGCGGCATCTCTCCAATGACATCAGCTATGGCTTGGAAAAGCAAAACGAATAAAAACACAACAACGAACCCACAAGGCAAACCAAAAAACCTCACTTTTATTTGATCTTTCAAGCCTTGATTTAAAAACAAAGTCAGGTTTGGTTTTGTAAACTCTGATAGGGGGAGCGCAGAACTTTGAGCCTCCTGCAGCCGCCTCCCTGGCCGCCCAGCCGGGCGCCGGTGACTTGCTCACCTCCCCCAGCCCCACCCCTCCCTGCCCTTCCACCCGCCCCATTCCCAGAACAAGACAGGAGATTTGTTACCGCTGATGTGTGGCCCCATCCGAATGAAGGGGGCTTTTCATTAACAAAGTAGCGGGCGGTGTCATCTTCCCCTGGGTTGGAATCATTCACTATTAGCACAATGTGTTATTATTGTATTTTTAATTGAAATGTAAATTCTGGGAACACTCTGACCCAATTTACTCCCAGGGAAAAAAGGGCAAAATTCTCATTTTCAAGGCTCTACAAATGCAAGTTAGTGTTATTAATGATTAAGCTCTTTTTCCTCCCCCCCTGCTGTGGGGTGGGGGCCGGAACGGGACCTTCTCATCCAGGCACAATAGTAATGTTACCCCGGCCTCCCAGTGCTCTTGACGGTAGATGACTGGGGGCGGGGGAGCCCGCGTAGTTCCCCTGCCGTTCTGGGCTTCACACCTGGGCCGGGAAATGGCCAGAGTCTATGGATGCCCTTTCAGGTTTTAGATGACGAGGATGATTTGTGCACGATTGAACGATTGATTTGGAGAGATGATTGTCCCATCTATTTCAAAAGAACTCTCTTTGTAAAAAAGAGAACCAAATAGAGACAGGATGATTCAGGGGTTGACTCAGACTCTTCACAAACATTAGACACGCACACCCCACTGGGTGATGTCGCTAGAACTTGCAGTGGAGTGCAGAGACCAGCACATGTTCACAGCTCAATTCTCCCTCACAGAGAGTAGAGGGTGTTCACTGTACAAACAGATGTCCTCTGGGCACCTACTAAGTGCCAGGCACTTGGAGATGGGCCGAAAGGCAAAATGAATACTTCACAAGTACCTCGGCCTTCCTAAGTTTGAGTGGCAGTTCAAATGTCACCTTCCAAGGGTTATGCTCCTGACCACCCAGTCTGAGACACCCCATCCTCCTCCCTCCCTCCCCTGCCCGGTATACATTTTATCATGGGGACGATTGTTGGAAATTACCTTGCTGATTGATTGACTGATTCATTACCTGTCTCCTCCCACCTCCCTACCTTCCCTAGAGGATAAGGATGTCCCTGAGGTCCTTCTCCTTGACTACCACGTCCTACATTGTGTCCTTAGCACAGAGGTACCCAGCACCCACCAGTGATTAACAAGTACTTATTAATTCCAGGGTGACTGTGATACCCAAAGTTAACAGAGCTAATCTGCCTCGAGACTCGCCGTGTCTCTGACCCGTGTCATTGATACCACACGCTTATTTTGTGGCTCGGAAATAAATAAACAACTTCAGCCCCATGTCAGGGCAAGAATGTAGATCCCAGTGTGGTAATGCTCTAGATCATGCTCTTGGTGGGGGGCGATTCACTCCTCCCTTCCCCAGGAGACTTCTGGAAATGTGTGCAAATGGGTTTGATTCTTTCACTGGGGACAGTCACTGTTGGCATACAGATAGTAGGCACCAGGGACCCTGCTAAATATCCCCCAATGCACAGGCAGCCCCACAAGCATTAAAGCTTATCCAGCTCTGAGTGAATAGGGCCAAGGCTGCGGGACTCTGCTGCAGATGGGGAATTGCGTGTAGAGCTTATCCGGGAGGCCGAGGGCTCAGTGGCAGGGTGAACAACACTCACGGTCTGCATAGAGCCTGCGGAAGAGGCAGGACGGGAGCCCAGCGCTGTGGAACTCAGTGTCACTTCTGCAGTGACCTCTCAAGAAAGCCAGAAGAATGCGGTCTCTAGGACCTGGTGACGCTCTCTCACTTGTCAGTTGAGATATGAGACGGCTTCTGATGAGAATCTCCTGACCTAATTCATCATTTGATGGAAAAGAAGGTGGAGGCACTGGTGAGGAAATGGATTATAAGGTTAGCCAGTAACCCTCTTCTTAAGGGAGAGTTTAAGTCCCTGGTTAGAAGGGGGCTGACAGTGTAGGCTGACAGGGGCCCGGGGCTTCCCTTCTGCCCACCAAGGTGAAGGAAGAGAGATTTTCCGTGCTGCCTGACTGGGGTAACACTAGCAGATACAGCCAATTGCAACACCCCTTAATTCCTGCACATCTCTTCACTGGAGCCGAAGGAGCTGAGGCGAAGAGCCCATTCCCCCTGCTTCTCATGTTTCTCTTAAACAAGTTGTTTGTGGCTTCCTCTAAGCAAAATGAAAATAAAAGCAGGCCAAGAGAGAAATGATTGGCAACACCACGCAGCAGATAGGGGACTCTGGGACTTCAGGGGGGTGACATCTCCAGCCCAACAAAAGCAAGTAAAGCATCGTGTCTGTTATTGGACGATCCCCAGTTGAAATCTTTGGGGGTGTGTGGCTTTCTTTTTAAAGCAACTTGGCATTTCATTACATCTACTTATAGTCCATAGATCAAATGCTCAAGGCAGGGCTGTGGTGAGGTGGGAAGAGGCAGGAATGATGTAGGGAAGGTCGGGGTGGGTGTGGGGTGAGTTGAGCCATAAAAAGAGTAGTCACACTTGATCTCCTCCTTCTCTGATACTGTGTGTTCACAAACCAGGAGTCAGGGCTGTGCTAAAACTCCATCTGCCTCCAGATGAGAATCCTCTTGGGCTGGAGGGAGGCGATCCAGACAGCAGCTCCGTGTTGGCAAGGTGGCCCTGTGAGCAAGTCAGCTATAGCACCCCGGGGTCCAATCACCTCCCCAAAGTCCCATCCATGAGTGCATGAGGCTCTGGGGGGACATCTAGATATAAACCATGACACACCCCACCTAAACTCTTATTGTCCCTCCTAAGCCTTGAGACTGTCCCAGAAATGCCCCAGGGAGTGACCTCATGGCCAACCCTGTCACCAAACCAGAAATGGGGAAGTCATCCTAGACTCCTCTATCTCCTTCTTGTCCTTCTCTCTGATGACTGCCCATTTAACCTCTTTATTGTTCCCCTCCTTCATATCTCCACCCATGCTGAAGCCTTCATTCAGGCCTGTTTGCCTGTCACTTCTTGCCTGTTTGCTAATTTATCTCCCCACCTCTATCCTGGATTTCTTCCAATACAGCCCTCCCAGGAGAAATTTTCTAAAATGTAAATCTGATCACAAAAGCAGATGGTGTTTATTTAGCACTTACTATACGCCTGGCTCTAGCTCTAAGCCGGTCCTCTGCCCTATCCTTCTAATCCTTGCAGCTACCCTCTGAGACGGGTAATACTTGACAAACAAGGACTTGGAGGCTTGAGGAGGTGAGATGCATACTAGCCCAAGACAACACTGCTCATGGTGACAGCCAGTCTTGAACCTCTGGTGCCTGAGGCCATACTCTCAGACACAAGCGCTGAGCTTCCTATCACCGCCACACTTACAATTCTTCCGCGGCTCCTCAGTGCCTTCTGAAAGGAAGTCAGACGTGCTTAGCCCGCCGGCGTCATTCGCTAGCGCCCCCATCTTTACACACCCCCTGCCATGTCATACTGACACACATCAACCAACCTAAACGACCAAACTACCACATATACCCAGCACGCTCTCAAGGAATCAGGTCATCGTGGGATGCAAGCTTTCCTCCAACCGCCTAGCGCCACTGCTCTTCGAGGCTCAGCGAAAACATGGCTGCGCCCGGGAAGCCTTCGCCGCGTGCCAAAGGAGACGTGTGCTGTCTCATAACTGTATTTATACTACGTTGCAATTACATTTTTGTGTTTGCCTGAACTCTGAGGAAGTGTTTGCTATGGACTGAATGCTTTGTCCCTCCACAGCCCAACCCCAATCATGGATTGAAACGTTGACTTCCAAAGTGATGGGATGAGGAGGTGTGACCCTCGGGAGTGATTAAATCACGGGAGCCGAACCGCACGAGTGGAATTATAGAGACTCCCGAGAGCACGCTCGCTCCCCACCCCGGGAGTGCACGGGGAGAAGCTGCCGTCTGTGAACCAGGAAGCAGGCCCTCAGCAGACACGGAACTTGCTGGTATCTTCATGGTGGACATCCAGCCTCCAGAAGCCATGTAGTTTATGTTACAACAGCTTGAACAGACTCAAACAGTGTTCCTACAATATTACTAGCTGAACCACTCACCTGGAATCAGGCCTGTCTTACAGACTCTGTGTCCTAAGGGTTGCAGAGAGACCGCGGAAGCTCAGAGGTAAAGGAGATCATAGCTGTCATAAGCTTAAGCCTGGCACCCTAGTCAAATCTTAACACGGGGCATGTAGCCATCGCACACAACATTCAGTACAGCATGTGAATTTTACTGTCACTGCGGAGTGGCTGGTCGCCTGATACGCGTGGTCTTTCTGCAGGGGCTGGCGTCCTCGCTCTGCCATGGGCTAGCTGTGTGACTGCAGGGAAGCCCCTTAACTCTTCTGTACCTCAGCATCCTCACTGTAGCAGTGACAATGAAAATATCAACTTTTTTGTATTTCTGAGACTATAATAGTCACCTCCCTAGAAATTGCAACGGTAGGGTGAAAAGCCATGGTGTTATACATGCAAGAAATTACATCTGCTGATAAATCCATAGATCAGGAGTTAAGCCAATCGCCGACAGTGAAGACAAACCGCTGGGAACCTCATTTTCTTGTTCTGCAAGCTCAGGAATCACCAGAGATGGGCCATCTTGAGCAGAAAGCAACCCCAACACTAAGTAACTCGGGATTAAAAGACTATCGATAGTTTGTGACAGGTGCTTCCTGAGAAATACATCCTGGTCAAATAGCAGCAATCATTAAACATATGAGAATTGGTCAATTTAATCTTTTCTTTTCATATGGATTGATTGGGTTAGTAGAGTAACTGAGCCAGGAGACAATTGACATTTCGAGACCCTTTTCAAATGAACTGGAGAGAGGAGGGGGCAGGGAGACTTGCAAAAAGAATCCACTCCTGAACACACCCCGTGAAGTGCCCGCCTGCATCTGGATTTAAGCAGCATTGGGGCTCAGAGGGCTGAAGCCTGGAGAGGCTTGAAGACATGGGCCTAAAGCTGATGCACGCGTAGCTCCTCTTTGCACCCTGACAATGGTCCTAACACAATTTCTTCTCCTTTTCCTTCTAGTCTCCCCCAAGCCCAACTTGCTCAAATAGCAAATGACATACAAGAAGAGTCCACAGGAACTTGAAAGCCAGTAGCTCCAAGAAGCTGTCTCCACCAAGCCACACGGCAAAGAAAACAAGACATCAATGTTAACCTGAAACACACAATGCATTTCTGGCAGGCCAAAGAAACATCTGGCAGGCCACACACTTCTGGGAACATGTTTTGGAAAGATGAAGGCTGATGGAGCTTTCTTGGGAAAGACGTGGTGGGCATGGAGGGACACAGGTTAGAGAACTCCAAGGCAGACTCTGCCCTTTCCATCAACTACCTGCATCGGCATCTAGGGTGACAAATACAGCTTTGCTCGTTGGGGTGCAACCTACCTATGGCTTCCCTATCACCCACATCGCTCACAGCTGGAGAGATCACTGTAAGGCATGTACTCTGTATGTGCTGAGTCACATCCCCTCGGCCTGACTAATTTCAGCACCAAGGAGCTAGACAGCTCCACACCCAAGGACTGTACCAGTGGCATCTCTCCATCCTCAGGGCAGCACCCTGCCGATGTGGGTGGAGCTTTAGAGGCAACCGCATGTTCGCCCTGTGGGAACGACAATACCAGCTGAATTCTGCCTGCTTCTTCAGACAGCCCCCAGTGGGATCAAGCCCCAGAGACCCACAGGAGTAACTAGCTCAATGTTTTCTTTCTTTCTCTCTCTGCTTTCCCTCCTTTTCTCTTATACTCTCCCTTCCCCTTCATTCTTGCTTCCTGAGATCGTCTCTCAAAAAACAAAACAAACAACAACAAAACTGCACACCCAGCTTCTTCTTTTTTTCCTCTTGGTGCTGGGGATTGAACGCAGGGCCTCAAGCATGTTAAGTACACACTCTACCCCTGGGCTGCACCCGCAGGCCCTAGATTCTGCTTTTGGGGAAGCCTAAACTGAGACCCCTGGAAACGGAAGATCAGGGCCTACTTCTGGGTCATGAACTTCAGCGGCCAAGATACCTGGTTTACCCCAAGCTGAGCTAGACTGCGCCCTCTGCCCTAGAGGTGCACTACAAAGCAGGAAGACTGCGCTCTCCAGGCCTGAGTCTGTGGTTTGTTTCCTCTGCAGTGAGGTGGCCTGGAGGAACCATCCAGAGGCCTCTGGAGGCAGCTCACTTGCTTAAACACAGCTTCTGGCCATGTACCACCTTTCTCATTTAAGCCTCAGGACTACCCCAGAGCAGGACAGAGACCATCTTTGTTTTCCAAACGGCAAAACCAAAAACATTCTCACAAAGGCTTCTTTGAAAGGCTTAATTGAATCTTTTAAAATTGCATCTTTAATAAAATTATTCAAGAAATATATGCCAGCTTGGAACTTCTCATTCTTTTATTTCAATAAATCCTTAAATAACCCATTTTTGGGGCATATAAAAGTGACACATTTTATTGCACCTTTTCTTTCCCACTATTTCTGAAAACATAACATATTTCAGGTGATAAGGGGATGCTTCTTAATAATCTTGAATTGCATAGTGAGAAAATGATTCCCTTTTCAATTTTATTCTAATCCTGTAGATGGGCAGAAGGCTCAGTTTGGTACTAGTATGTCTTTAATACCTCTCCAAAACTTGACAGTCTCTAATAAAGAGATCATACAGCTCCAGTGGGCAACACTATCTGGCTAGAATCTTGTAATTGCTTCATTTTCATGGAGTTAGTTTTCAGGTTTGCTTATTTTTATAGCAAACGAATGTCAGTTTTCATTTATGGAAGTGTTATCATCTTTGTTTTTTGAATAAGTTTATTAAAGCAAACAATGTCACTTAAAAATATTAAGTAATTTCTGAGGTTATAGCTCAGAAAGGTAAAGCACTGGCCTAGCGTACATGAGCTCCTAGGCTAGATCCCAGCACCACACAAAAAAATTAAGTAACCGATCATGGTAAAACTTACGAGTGCTGTCTGAGAACACCTGGAGTCCGGGAAACATTGCTGTAAGACAGTACAGTATCCTCCTAACCCCACTATGATACCTCCTTTACTTTTACAGACAGTTCTTTTATTTGATGATTCAAATAGAAAACCACTGAAGGGAAGTAATGGATCTATTGAAAGACTCCTGAGATCTGTTTTAATCTTGACAAGTTCCTTTCCCTTTCTGGAACTCAGTTTTCTCATCTTTAAAATGAGTAGTAGGGTGGGTCAGACCGTCCCTTACAACCTACGGTGGACTTACTGTGGTCAACTTGAGCAGGAAGGCCCAGCTGGAGTGAGCTGGTGAGGTTCTGGATGTAGAAGATCCACCTGAGGATTGTTGCCGACACACATAAAGGAGAACGGGAGCAGGAGATAGCGGCCGGCTGTTTCCCAGGAGAAGCTCTGTTGTGGTTTCTCCTGAAGGGGACTCAGCTGGGCTCATCACAGGAAGAGGTCGGGGCCCTGCCGTCATTGAGGATGGCTGCTGTTTGCTTTGGGGGAGCTCTGGTCTTCATCTCTGGGGGTGAGTGTCGCAACCTGGCTCCAGTGTGGATTGCTTCAGCCTTTTGGTGCAGCACAGATGTACGTGGGACAGTGCTGTGGGCTCCCAGCCCTTGATTGGATCTTTTGGGTCTCCAGTGCATAGATAGACATTCGGCATTCTTCCTGCATTTGGCTTGTATGTGTGAATGTTGTAATGTGCAAATGTCCTATATTAAATATGCTGTCTTACAAACCACTGACTGTAGAAAAGTAACTAATGCACAACCTTTCCTGCTCTGATGGTTTAGCTCCACAATGTGAGTGGCCCCAAGTCCCACCCTTCAGGCCTGAGTTCCCTCCCACTGAGCCCAAGGCTGTAAGCACTCTACATTCCCCTCATCGATCTCCACCTGCTCCTTCTCTGCCTCCTAAAGACCTGTTCTCTGTGCTCACTCTCTCTGCTCTAGGCTTGGCCTCTGGGGCCTCTCCTGGACTGAGACAGCACCCTCCTACCCAACCTCTCCTCTACCCTATTTGTCTCTCAGATACCAGCTTCCTAGATCATTCGTTCTAGTAGCTGGTTCTAGAGAAAAATCTCCTCATACTGAGGCAGTGTACAAGTTCCTTCTGTGGTCTGCAAGCTCTTCCACATCTGGCCTCTACCTGTGTGTCCCATGTTTTCCTTTGCATTTGTCCTTTAGCCCTCATCCTGTCCTGTCACTTGGCTAAATCTTGCGTGTTGTTTAGGTAGAACTCATCTCAGGTGCCACCTCTTCCACGAAGCTTTCTCTGACCAATTTACTGATGGCCAGGCTGAGATCAGCACAGCTCCAGTGCCTAGTGGTTGGCACAGGGACTGGCACGGAGTAGGTGCTCAATGAATATATCAAAAATGAATGAATGGTCTCATTAACAATTATTAGGGTTGGGATCCAAAATGTTTCCCCAAAAAACCTCACAGTGTTGAAGGCTTGGCTGTGATGGGGTTTGAGGAAATGAGTGGATGACCCATTTGTGAGTTCATTAGCTGGATGGGCCATTAGGAGATGGGGCCCAGCTGGAGCAAGTAGGTCACCTTCAGGGTACTGTGTCCCAAGCCTTTCCACCCTCTCTCTGACTCTCTCCCAATACTCTGTTTCCTCAGTGCCACCAGGTAAGCAGTCCTCCACCACCATGCTCCTGCCCTGGGGCCAGCTTTCCACAGAACGAGACCTCTGAAAAGAAAATAGTTGTCTTTAAAGGCATATATATGTCATGTATTTTGTCTCAGCCACGGAAGGAGCCTATACACTGATTTAACTCGTAACTCTAAGACTACAGAATGCTTTCAGTTTACTCCATGGTCTTGCTCTGTACATCTGGCAATTTTTCAGCCATTAGGTTGTGAAGACAAGGTGACTTTATCACCTACATCAATACTACCATTCCAGGAGGTCCCAAGCTTATGCGGGACAGAGATCATCTGCTATCTCCCCCACCCTGCCCTGCCTGGGAAAGCTGTGGATACTCTCGTGTGACTATCATTGTCCAGAGAGATGCAAACTCTTCATACACACAAATAGAACACTCTCGAGGCCCCCCAACACTCCATTCCTTCCATTTTGTATCCTTCTTGGGCTCATTTCACCATCCTGAGCCATCATCTGCATAAGCTATATCATGCCATAGCCCAGATACAAGTATCTATGGAGGACAGAAATTTCTATTTTAGTCTCAAGAGAATTATGTGATTTTTGCTTAAGTTCAATTGAAAAACATGGAATATGACTGAACTTAATGTTAGTACTTAGGAAAAAATGTTCATAGTAATTACAGATGAGGATACATATATGCAATTTATTTCAAATTTAGTAATACAAAAATATTCTGGATCCTAACGTAACTATTTATAACTTGGCCGGGAGAATACTGAGAATCCCAGTTATTTTGCCAGAATAGGTTATTCTTCATGTATCTTATTTAAGCAATAATGCATGACAGAGTGTGAATTATGGCATATTAATTCTCACCTAGTGTGCTATTAGGCTAACGTTGACGGCTGAGAGCTGTCAGTGCAACTAGGCATGAATTAATATCTAATAATTCCCCTGCTGAAATGTCTTATTGAGATTATAGCATTTTATTAGTAGAGGTTATTCCTTTAAACATGTTTTTGTATGCTAATTGGGAAAAGGGGCTCCACATGGGCAAGGCTTCCCGACTTCTTCCAGCAATCATTTCTAAACTTCTCTGTGCTTCTAACACTTGTCTCTAGTGGATGCACAGGGTATTTGGGAAGTTTTCTCAGGAGCTGGGCACAGGAGCGCTCATTGGCAGTTGAAACTGTGAGCATTATAGCTTGCTTCGGCTGGGAATTCCACTGGGTAAGTTTAAGTGAGGGCTGGGGATACAGCTCGGTGGGACGGCACTTGCCTCGCAGGTGTGAGGCCCTGGGTTCCATCCCCAGTTCTGGGGAAGGGAGGGAGGGGGGAGGGGAGAGAGAACTTGAGCTATTGAGCTGCAATCATGAATACAGCCCAGCTAAGTGCTGAGGAAGAAAGCAAGGTGTCAGAGATTTCTCCAGCATCCACCAGGAGGCCACCACGTTATAGCAAGAGCCAAAGGAGGTCTGATCTGAAGGAAGGCATTTGGATCCTGAGCCCAGCACTTGCTAGCTGTGACCCTTGGGCCCCGTCACTCAGTTGTCGGGCTCACAATCACCTCCCGGTACAGCTGGCACCCTACCGCCACTCCCACCACCACCACCAGGCCCTAGTGACCCGTAAGCATCTGCCCCCAGCCCCCGACCCTCTCCCCATCCACCTGCTCCTCCTGTGGAGGCCAAAGTGATCTCGGGCCTCACGCACCATTTGAAAGTCTGCACGGCCACTCTCCTGGCCCTGGGATGCACGCTATCAGTTTTATGGTGGTTTGTATTTCCCCATTTGTCCTGCAGGGCGGGAAGCTGTGTCCCCCTCACCAGCTGGGTTCCTTCTCTCTGTTACTCCGTAGTCTCTGGGTCTTCTGGCCTCAGGACACCCACGTAGGTTGTCCTGCTTCCTAGCTCTCTTCTGCACTCCCTCACGTAAGTGAGCTTTTCCCTGGTCAACTCATCTGTGAAACTTGGATCTCTGCTGAAGCCAGGAAAGCCCTCCCTACCTTTGTTTCCTCCTTCCCTCTTCCTTTCCCGTCCTTTCCCTTCCCTTCCCCTCTTCTCCCCTCCCCTTCCTATCACTTTCCTTCCCCTTCCTTCCTTCCTCCCTGTTTCCTTTCTTTCTCCCTCTTTCTTTCTCTTTCTCTGCCTTCCTTTCCTTCTTTCTTTTTCTCACTTCCTCTCTCCTTCTTTCCTTCCTTCCTTCCTTCCTTTCTCTTTCTTTCTTTCTTTCTTTTTCTTTCTTTCTCTTTCTTTCTTTCTCTTTGTTGTTTCTTTGTTTCTTTGTTTCTTTCTTTCTCCCTCCTTTACTTGTTTTCTTCTTTCTTTTTTCTTTCTCCTCTCCTTTGCTTTCTTTCTTCTTTCTCTTCTCTTCCTTCCTTTCTTTTTCTTTATTTCCTTTTTTCTTTTCTTTCCTGCCTTCCTTCCCAGAGCTAGGGATTAAACCCAGAGCCTCACACAGAGCATGGGCATGCTCTACTATTACGCTATACCCCAGCCCCACCCTTTGCTTTACATCATGACGTCGATGCTGCTTGAAGCCCTCAACAGACGCCAAGAAGGGGCTGGCATCATGTTCCTGGACTTCCTGCCCTCCGGAACCATAAGCCATAATAAATCTCAGTGATTTATAGATCACCCAGTCTTAGGTAATCTGTGACAGCAACAGAACAGTCAGTACACCTTTTGGATCACCTCTATCTGGATACTCTCCTTCAAGTTGAGTGTGGCTGCTTATTTAATTGGTGAAGAAATATAAAAAGTAATGTGTGTTGCCTCTAAGGAAGGCAGAGTTGAGACAGAGGCCCTCTCAGTCTACTCCTGATTGAACGTAAGGATCAGAATCTCCCTCCTGACCTACATTAAAGAGAAGCAAACATGCAAATATGTCCACTGCCCCAGGATTTGGGGCTGTTTGTTACATACCAAAACATAACCTAACCTGGCTGATGTACCTGACCTGCCCTAATGGTTCCACCCTCACTCCTGCACTTGGCCAGGTCTCTATATACCAACTCGAACTCTCTATGTAATAACTCTCCCTTTAAATCATTCGCCATCACTATAAGTACTTAGTTATGTGTAATTATCTGCTTAATATCTATCCGTCCCTCTAAAGCAAAAGCTCCAAGAGAGAACAGATAATGTTTGCTTTGCCCACCACTTCATCCCCAGCTCCTCTGTATCTGGCTCATGTTAGATGCTCAATAATTGTTATTGAAAGACAAAATGAAAGAATCGAAGGTGCGAATGAATGAATAGTAATGCAAAGACAACTACTTGGGAAAATATTTCCCTAATAAGAATGTCATAGTTCAACAAATTGATAGGTCTACAGATGGCTCCTACCCCTCTGAGAGACTTGCCCTACTTTGCAATTGCCATCTGACCTTGAACTAGAGTCCTCCTTTCTCCAACCTCAGCTTCCTCATCTGTCAGATAAATGAATGTCATCTTTTCTGTGACCTTTCATATGTGAGGTGGAAATATTATATAGTGAACATTATATATAGGTAAATGGGTACACCTGGAAAATACAATGTTGAGTGAAATAAACCAGACACGCAGGGTTAAGTACCATATGGTATCTCATCTGAGTAAGGTAACAAAGAGATCAGTAGGGGACGGATAGGAGACAAGGGAAGGATCTCTTGCAAATGAGACGGAATCCAAGAGATCAAGGGTAAGAGGTGAGGGGGAGCATAAGGGTAAATAAATATAATAAAGATATACTATGTATGGAAACCTCATAACCTCAATGAATGTAAATATCATATGCCATAAACATGAGCTAAGATTAATAGTATCAATAAGAATGAAAATGAGGAAAGGGAGATTAGAGGAAGAGGGAGGGAGGCAGGAGGATTGGGGAAAGGGATTTAAAAAAAGGAAGCAAGCTGTGCTAGGTACATGTACCCACTTCCCAAGATGCAAACATGTACTAATAAAATAAAAAATAAAATTTCACATGAGTGAAATTTTACAATATATCATCTCGGAATTAATCCAACTTAGCAAAGTTTGTAATTGTAGAGGCCAAAGGTAACGTGTTAATCTCATGATGTCTCAGTAAATTAATATTAAAATATCTGTGCAAGTTTTTCTTTTCCTTATGTATACATATATACACGCACATATATATTATGCTGAGCTGTGAATAAGAGAATACCATACTCAGCCATACTTCTCCAGGGTGATGGTGATGTTCACCTCCAGGTACGTTGCTCACCGAATCCTGCAAACTGCCGGGTCCGTACGGTATGTCAGGTCCTGCTCAAAGCCTCCTTGGTCTGGATATGATAGCTCATGTCTGTAATCCCAGCACTCTGAGAGGCTGAGGCAGGAGGATCACAAGTTCGAGCCCAGCCTGGGCAAATTAGTCATATATTGAGAACTTGTCTCAAAATAAAAAATGGACTGTGGACGTAGCTCACTGTGAAGGCGCTGGGTTCAATCCCCAGTTCCAAAAACAGAAAAAGAAAAGAAGAGAGAGAGAGGCTGGGGATTTAGCTCAGTGATTAGAGTGCTTGCCTCACAAGCATAAGGCCCTGAGTTTGATCCCCAGCACCAAAAAATAAAAAAGGGGGGGGGTGGGGAGAGAAACTACAACCACAACTCCTTTGATGCCTTTCAGCATGTCCACCATTGGAAGTTTCTCATCCCTGCCCCAGACAAAACATGTTTTCTTGGCGAGGGTGGCGAGCAACATTTCTGCTTTGAAACATATGGGGATAGCTTTGTACAGCACAGAAATGAGATTGGTGAATGTAACTTCTTATTTGTGGGCTACTGGTGAGGGAGGGAGTTCTCTGGTCTTCGGAGCCCAGGAAATTGTTCCTCTCCCTTCACAGGATGAAAGAGACTCACGAGAGCAGAACTCGGGAGCAGAGCAAACGAGGTTGCTTGTGGATCGCAAAATCGATGCCCATCAGCGCTGGGAGGGTTTCGCAGGCCCCTGTGTGGACAAATGTGCCACAGCAGACGCTGCCCGACATGCACATCAACACTGCTCTGCTTCTGCAGTTTTTCCAGCTGTAATTGGATTTTGAACCGGTCCGGGAGAGCACTCGCAGGGGAACTGGCTGAAGAGCTAAGCAGCAGTCACAGCCCACAAGGTGTACAAAGGGGCCGCCACCCTCCCGCACGGTGATGTCCCAGTGTTTCCAGATTTCCAGATTCCCCATCTTAATCTGCATTCGCAGAAGACTTCCATTGTGACTCTGAAGCGGCCTGTGTCTAGGTCTGCTCCTTTCAAGAAGTACCAAAGGAATTCAAATTTTTTCCCAGAGTCTGAAGACAGGCAGAAATCTGAGCTTCACCCTCTCTCCTCTCTGACCCCTTGCAGAATGTTAATTTCTACCCTATGACAAGGCTGGAGGCTGCCAGCGACACTTCTAAAGGGCTTCCAAACCCCAGTGGGTCCCTGTCTCAGCACGTTAGGGAGGATTTTCTTTAGTTCCAGTCTTTACCCAGAGTGCTCACCTCTGCCTCAGCCATGACTTGTCAGATGTCTGCCCGGAAGTGATAAGCAAGCTACAGGCATCCTTTGTGAAAGAAACCGGGAGGCCAAGAATCGTTGCATGGTGAAGGAGGCCACTGCTTGATGGCCTTGTCTGTCCACTCCAGAGAAGGTCATCTCTTCTATTGGTCAGCTCCTTAGGAAGACAGCCACCCCTTGGCCAGAATGAGGGACTTCCCAGGCGCACAAGCTCAGAGGTTCTCTGATTGCTGTGTTCTGTGGTAAGAGCCAGGTGGCCAAGAAGGCTGAAGAGGGAGAGCCCATTGTAGAGATGGGATTGCTGAAGCAAGTCCATGAGCCATGGCGCCCAGGAATCTCTGCAGGAAAACTTAATTCCTCTCATCTGTCCTTAGAGTGACCTTCAAAGGGGGCAGAGTTGGAAACTGATAAAGGCAAAACATTGGCACGGGCTGAAGTGACTTACTGGAAAACCGGAAGTTTTTGAAAGTCTCTGCCTTCTGTATAGTATTTTTCTGGGGGTGGTGTTTGCTCTGCTAAAACCCCTTTTCCACTCACTGAAAAACTCAAGAACATTTTGAAGCCTTCCCCAAGGAATCGGAGTCCTCAAATGTGTTGAGCCTCTGCCCCCAGTTTGGGACCAGCCTCAGAGGAAGGTAACATCAGGTCTGTGGTCCCAGTTCACAGACTTCAGTGTTGTCCTCTTCTTGGGTTCTCTGAAGGTGACTTTCTTCCCAGCCCGCGCCTCCGTGGTGGTATCCTTCTCCTCTTGTAAACAGCTGGGTCTTGCTTGGCAGCTGCTGCAGATTAGTAAATTACAAGTTCGAGATTAAAAAAGAAATGACTAAAGAATAAAATCTTTAGTCAGGCAATTTGAAGTCAGACTGCCACAATGAACACCTGTTGGGACAGACCATTATTAGAAGCTGGAGGCTTTGGGTGAAAAGATCACTGTGAATTAATTTTGATTGCCTCACAAGACTTTGCATAACAAATGATCTCCAGTGGGGGTGTCGAGGGACTTGCATTTGAAGGAGGGGGGCAGATTTTGTTTCCAGCAAGGTAATATAAACTCTGCCAGGACGTTACAATCCACCATCGGCTGCCCTTCTCTGTGTGCCTCTGTTGAAACAGATTGTGCATGCTAAGGTTACCGCGTATTATGCTTCTGGGGAAAAAAGAGAAGCAATTGATATCAAAATCTTTTTAAAAGGTTAGTTGAGAAAGCATGAGGTCAGAGACTCATGACTCCCAAATTGTTAAATCATTTATTTACGTCTGTGTCTATGTAAATGGAGATTTGGGTGTGCTCTCAACGATTTAAGCAGTCCATTTTTTTATTTTTTAACTGTATATACACACATATAGATATGCACATCTGTTCCTTCTTTGTACAGGAAGAATAGAGTAAAAGATGTGTTAATAAATGGATTCACTTGCAGTTAGATGACCTTTGTACTTTGTAATGTCATCAGAAATGCGAAAAAGTTAGGCATTAGTGATCACAAGGTACTGCGTGGAATAGATGGGCTGGTGAGGGGTGGGGGTGGCGAATATACTGAATATTAAGTAGTTTCATTCTTTTCTGAAAAGAAAGAGACTCCAACTAAAATATGCCGGCATCCTACCTGTCAGCCCCTGATTAAATCTAAAAGCAGGCATCCCATCTGTTTGCCTAAATGAAAAGTGTAATATTCTACTAACTGCTTTCTATTATCACTCAACTTAAGGGTTTCTGTTGAAAATGATCCTCAGTTCATTCGAAGTTTATTTGGCACACAAAAGGAGGCTCCAGAAAGCTTTATGCTTTTAAGCTAATAAGGAGTCTATGCAGCTGAATTTTCAACGTTTGACCATTAATATCATATGAATTTTCATGGGGCCGCGTGTGCATTTGTCACAAACCAGAAAACCTAGAAAACATCTTGAGTGCAACCGATAACCTAACAGAGGGGCACGATCATAATACTTTCTTCCTAGTTAAGATTTTTTCTAATCATGAGGGTGATGGAAGTTAGACAACTATGTTGGGTTATGTGACAGTGTTTTCCCCACCAATCGTATTTTATTAAATGGACTGTATTTTGTTCTTCCAAATGTGCTGAGCCTCAGCCCTCAAAGTGCAATCGTAACTCATGCAGGGTCCCCCACGCCAAACCTCCAGGGGGAGTCCACTCTCCTAAAGTTTAAAGATGTTTCTGGTTGGTTTCCTTTGTTTCTAGGTCATCAAAAAGATTGGGGAAACCTTGCGGAGAGTGGATCGCCCTTGGGTCGTCTGCAAATGCTCTCTTCCCCTGAGCAAAGACTTCTAAAAAGAATTCCGATTTCTGCATCATTTGGGAAGTCTTTGGGGGGTTCCTCAGAGATATTAGATAATTGAATATAGCTTTCTCCCATTGGGAAAAAAAAATCACACATCTAACAACATCCCCCAAAGTCCAAACATCCCTTAGCACACCAGTCAATTTTATGACAAAGTTAATCTGGAGCGTGACTTATGGAGCCCCAGAGGGAGGTCACTGGAGCCAGTAAATATGTAAACATGGCTTTTTCAGTTTCCGTTTCGCATGAATACAAAATAAACTGCGGCTCTCCGAACGCTGGAAAGTTGTTCCTTAAAGTTAATAAAATCTGTCAACTTCCATAAAGGCGGAGAGGAAGGGGGTCCACAGGTGCAGACGTTCGGGCTGAGGCTGGAGAAGTCGGGGCAGCTAATAAAAAGCCCTGGGCACCGCACGCCTCTTTCCCCATCAATTCCCATCAAGCGTTGTTAGAGTCATCTGCCGCCTCAGAGGTGCGTCCCCCGAGCTCGCCCCGCAGAAGCGACAATGACATTTGGCTGCGCCGCAGGTGCGGCTGTGTGTGGCCGCGCGGCCCGAGTGGGGCCGCCTTTGTGGCGCTCTGGCCCTTTGATCTGGGCCACAAAGGGCCGCGAAGCTGCAGCCCCCTGCTTTCTGCTGGCCTGCGAGGAGACAGGCTGGGGGGCGAGGAGGGAGGAGGGGCCGGGAGAGAGGGGGCCTCGGGAGGGGGTGATCCATAGTATTTATTTCAACAATAGCTTCAAATCTTTTTAAACATCATAAGAACACGGCTCATTAAGCCCACAACAGCCTTGAAATTGTGTTATAAAACCGCAAAACAGAAATCAATACATTTGCTAGAAAGGAGGTAATGAAATATATTGAGTTGCCTGAGAAGTGGTTTGTATGAATCATAATATTATTATGTGCCCATTAATTCCATTTCCAATACTTAAAGTTAACCAGCTAGCGAAGAGCGCCCGGAACCCTCGTTAAACAAGCTCTCCCCGGTTACTCGCCAGGCCTGCGCATCCTATAAATAACCCGGGGAGAGGGTCGGATCAATGCCGCCCACCCTAGAGCTTCAGCTGCCGCAGCCCTATTGCTTCCCGGCCTGATCAATACGGGCTCACAATGGCCGGGAGAAAGCCGGGGGGCAGGCCCGGAGCTCTGGGCTGGAGCCCCCCGCCCAGAGCAGCAACACGGCCGGTTTCTCTGAAGAGGCTTTGGCCAGCTGCTCGGCCCCTCCAGACCCGGGAGCGGGGAGCGGCTTCCGCCCCACCCCTCGGGCGGGGGCTCCGGTTCCCGAGGCTCCTCCATCCAGGAGCCTGTGCCCGGAGGACCCAGCGCCCCGAACTTGTCGGTGCAGGGGCTGAGCTACAGTTTGTTTTCTCCCTGCTTTCTGTGTGAAATGGACGTTGTTTTCTTTCTACTATACTGTCGGTGAATTAAAACTAGATGGGTTTTTTTTTCTTTTTCCTTCCTGATGCCTTTTGAAAGATACCCTACTGATTCTGTAATGTACAGCGAGCTAAAAGGGAGAGATCCAGGTTTTGTGGGACTGGAAACTTACGCAGTTGGAGGAAAAATCATGACTTTCGCAAATTTCATTTAAAAATAATACAAACTCATTGCTAAGGTCCCCTTCCAGGTCTTAGAGAGGGCTGACAGGGTGGGGACCTGAAACTTCTGGAGGAGCCTGACCCAGAGGAAGGCCGGGTCCCTGGAAGACTCTCCTCTCTGTGCCTGTGTGTGCTGCCTCCCACCTCTGGGCTGTGAGCCCTCCAAGGGCTGCAGCTTTGCTTGTCTGTCTCCCCTGTGTGACCCAGAGGCTAAGACTGCTCACATCAGAGGTGCAGAAAAGTAGAGAGATTTGGGAGAGGCCAGCTTTCCCGGCTCCCATTTGAGCTATGGCGTGTCTCCTATGCCTGTGATGGGCAGCGTCTCTGTCCACACCCGGGCTCTGGGTGTGACTTTTGTGTTGTACATTTGGACTGACTTGGAAACGAGAAGAACTGGTTGGCCTCTGGAACATCTTCCATTGGTCATTTTACTGGCACAACCACATGTAAACATACACACACACACGCATGCACAGGCAAGCCTTCACGCCCACACACTTGCACACTCACTCCATAAAGTCCTTGCATCCTAGATAATCCAAGTGCTGGGATAGACTCTTTCCGCCTCCATAGATACAGCAAAGCAGAATGGGGGCCCCAAAACAGCGGTTCTCAACTTGGGGCAATTTAGCCCCTTCCCACTGCCTGTTGTCTTGCACTTAACCCAGAACTGGTCATTCCAGCATCTCAGGTGTTTGTTGATACAGACTTTGCAGTGACCTGAGTTTCTGCTTTCACTGCCCAGGAAAGAACAGTGGTCACCTGAAACGGCACAAACGTGACGTCCTTTGTTTGGAGAGGGGAGTGCTATTCCTGCTGCATAATCCCAATTACGCACAATTAGCTGACTCAGGCCGATGCTGGCCACTTATTGACCAGGCAGATGGCCACCCAGACTCTGGAATTGTCATTACAGAACCTGGTTTAATTTGAACCTAGAAAGCCAAGGCATAGTTCCATATTTCCAGAAGGTTTAATACCCACAGATAATCCCTTGGGTGTTTTAAGAGCCAAACTAGAAAGTAACCTGTTCTGTGTTTCCCTTTTAGGTTTTTAAATTAAAAACGTGCTTTACAAGTTAAATTAATTGTTTTCATTTCCAGCATGCACCCAAGGAAGTAGACCAAAAGAAAAACTGGGGGAAACAAAATTCTCCACATTGTGGAACTCAGAAATGCCTACAAAAAAGTTAATTTGGAAACTTCCAAGGAGTTAGAAGTTCAGTGAAATGAAAAAAAAATTGCTCAGTCCTGAACATATTAAACTAACTCAAACAAAATAACTCTATCATCCTTCAAGCTAAGATTTGCCATAATTTGGTCATGATTTGTGGAACCAACATTGAGTAAGAAAGTCAAAATGATTTCTTTCTCTGTAAATTTTTGGAGTTTTGTTTATAAACACAGAGATTCCATCATAAAATATATGGTTTTTTAAACCAAGCATGTGAAACACTAGGAATTCCTCTGAAATGGAAAATAATTTATTCTTGTTTACTCTGTTTATGATCTGCAGGGTGTCCATAAAGTATTGTGGTCAAGAAAATCTTCAGTCGTAAAACAGCTAATAATATCTGTATTTTCAGGCTTTATGGACATCTTTGATTATCACTGCCATATAGACCAGTGCAAATGAAAATCTAATTAACATTTCTTATGCTATATGCAAATATGTAGTTAAATAGAGAGCAAATATATCTTCCTTTACATATTAATGAATCAATTTGTATAAATTTTCTGGAGGGTAGATCAAAATTTAAATGAATATGATAGAAGATGCTTGTGTGAAGTGAAGACTCTTTATGAGAGAAGAATTTACCAGTTTTTGAAGTAGAGGTTTTTGTAGACTGGACTTCTTTTAAGGAAAATACAAAAAGAGGACAGTAACAATGACCACAAAGGTGAGAATGGTAACCTGGTTACTGAGTTCTGTTACGCAGCCGACACTCAGCTATTGGCTGTACGTGGTTTCTCTCAGTGGAATCTTCTGCTGTCTTTCCTCCCTGGATCGGGAAGTATCTTTATGCACACAAACTTAACAAAGCCAAGTTTCCTGTTTTACTCTGTGTCTAGGCATGAGTGACATTATGAAGGAAACATACCAGAGTAGGAAGGATGCAGAAAAACAAAAATCTGCAAACTGTGTGACCTTGGTTAGATCCCTCACACTTTTTAACCTGCAGTCTCCTTTAGTATCAAAATTACTCTGGGGCTGAAATTCCTCCAGTCAAATTATTTATAAAGAAGCTCTCTTTGTTTTTGTTTTTGTTAAAAAAAAATTTTTTTAACTCGTAACCCTTTGTTTTCATGAAGACTCCAGCTAACATACTCTATCACACGGCCATAGACAGATAAAGTGTTCAGCACAATGTGGGCTGTGTGGTCTACTAGAAGGCCCAATTGCACTGACTGGAGTTACTTGAAAGGAATATTAGGGGCCACTTCTGACAGTCTGATTTAGAACTGGAAAGTCAGTTTGAACCAGTTCTTGATGACTTATGCAACAACTATTTGTAAAATTGTCATATGCTCCACTTAGACCTAATTCTTGAGGGCAAAACCAGTATCTGTTCATGAGTGTTGTGACTGTATCTGCTGGGCAGGTAGATGTGGTCTAAGTATGTGTTGAATTAGAGGCTAAATCGAAGTAATAAGTCTGGATTTATTGCAATTGGGTCATTATCAGGAAAGACATTTTGAACTTCATTCCCTTCCATCTCCCACTCTTACCACCTACACCACATTCACTCACTCTGATCCAGACTATTTGATTCAGTTGAATATGAGCAAATCACATTTGCTAAATTGCCTAAGTTTGTAGAAGTCTCCAGGTGAGTGTGTGACTTTGTGTGTGTACATGTGTGTGTGTGTGTGTGTGTGTGTGATTAGGAGGGCTTGTGTTCTGTGCTGCCACTTGTATGTTTGGGTACATTTATGTCTGCAGATGTGTATACTGTATCTTTCCAGTGAGTAAGGCATTTGCCTTTCTTCCACCTTACAAATTTTGAAAGCATTGACTATATCATATTCTACAGTTGAATCAATATTTTAATGGAAAATTACAAAGAAAATGCATTTTTTGGAACCAAAG
>PVJO010010159.1:0-64492 GCA_004026905.1 Hystrix cristata
GGGGGAAGGAGAAGAGAATAAAAAAAGAATTGAGATGTGTTATATGCATGTACCAACTTCCCACAAGGAATGTAATCATTATGTATTGCAAACATGTACTAATAAAAAATAAAAACTGAAGACAAATAAAGCAGCCAGAAATGTAGAGTGAGAGAGGCTGGGGTTGGAGAAATGCGTTAGGTATGGAGCGAGAAAAAATAGAAATATAGCTCATTTCCCAACAGAAGCAAGAGAAGCCAGAAGACAGTACTTTAAAGTACTAGGAAAAAAACACTGTAAACCTAGTATTGTATACCCAGAAAACAATATCTTTCAAAAACAAAAGAGGAAAAAGGGACTTTTCTCCAGACAAAACTAGAGAAAATTTTTTGCCAGCAGGCAACACTCCAAGCTAATACCAAGCCATACAAGCTGATTGTTAAATATTTATGAATTTCAAAAACTAGTTTTTAAACTGTTGGTGGTTTGACATTGGTAATGGTGGCAGTATTTACACCATGGAAATCAGCAAGAGCAAATCAGGACTCTTTTTACTTCTCAGAAAGCAAGATTACTAGCACACCACTGACAAAAATATTAAGTCTTTTAAGCAGAAGGAAAAAGATAACTGGGGGCTATCTGAGCTATACAGGGGAAACAACACCAAGAAAAATAGTAAATACATGAACAAATAAATATATTTTTCTCAGTTTTAAAATGCCTTTAAAAGATAACTATTTAAAGCAAAAATGACAAGTGTAATAGGGTTTATGGTATTTGTAGAAATAAAATATATGACAACAGCAGCACAAAGAATGGGAAGAAGAATCTTACTCTGCACATAGTGGCATGATATTATTATATTAGCTGTCTGTGTTAAGTTGAAGTTGGATGCTGTAAATTGTGCTATAATCACTTAAAAAGGCAAAGAGATATAACTAAATAGACAAATAGTAGAGATAAAATTTGATCATTTAAATATTAGATTAATACAAAAGATGACAAAAAAGGCAAGAATAGGCGGACCTAGAGGAGATGGGACAAATAGAAAACAGCACGATGGTAGATTTAGACTCAGCTACATCATTATTCCAATTAAACATACATACTTTATGCATACTAATTAAAAGACAGAAGTTGTCTGTTTGAATTAAAACTGTATAGTGCTGGTAAGTAACCCGTTCTGAATAGGAAGACATGGATGATTTGAAAATAAAAGGATGGGGGCCTGCAGGTGAAGTTCAGTGGTAGAATGCTTACTTAGCATGCCTGAGGTTCTAAGTTTAATCTCCAGAATTGCAAAAGAAAAAAAATAATTAAAAAAGTCATGCTGATACTAATCAAAAGAAGGCTGGATTAACTGTATAAGTGCTGAACAAAGTCAATTTAAATAAAAAAATTGTACCAGGAATAATCACGTAAATATAATACCACCAAAAGAGCAAAAATAAAGTTCCAGTAACTGACACTAACAAAATGGAAACTTACAAACTTCCTGACAAAGAAATTCAAAACAATCTTCTTAAAGAAGACCACTGAGCTAAAAAAGAACAAACAGACCACTGAACAATATTGAGAAAACAAAACATAAACAAAATGAGAAATTCAACAAAGAGAAACTAAAAAAGAACAAAACAAATTTTAGAGCTCAAAAACATAATAATTGGGGTGAATTTTGTCAGAGAGCTTTAGCAGCTGACTCAATCAAGGAGAAATAAAGGAGTCAATAAGCTCAAAGACAGATCACTTGAAATTACTTAATTAGAGAAACAAAAAGAGAGGGAAAAAAAAAAGAGTACAAAAAGCCAGTAAGACCAAAGAGGCACCATCAAGTGAACTGATATGTATGCTATGAGGGTCCAAGAAGGAACAGAGAAAGAGGAAGGAGTAGAAAAAAAGAAATAATAGTAGACTACTTCCCAAATATGACGAAAACACCCAGACCCATGAGGCTCAAAGAACCCAAAGAGATTAAACACTAAGAACTCTTCACCAAGACATATTAAAATCAAATTCTTGAAAATAAAAGGGAGGATATTGAAAGCAGTAAAAGAAAAGCAACTCTTTGTGTATAGAAGAAACCCATGGAACTATCAACAATCTTCTGAGCAGAAACCTTTCAGGCCAGGGAGGAGGGGTATAAAATAAAGAGCTAAAAGGACAGAGAGAGAGAGAGAGAGAGAGAGAGAGAGAGAGAGAGAGAGAGAGAGGGAGAGAAACAGAGGAAGAAAGAGAGAAAAAAGGGGCAGAGAGGAGGGAGAGGAGAGGACGAGAGAGAGAGGCAAACACGAAAATACAAAGTTCACATAAGGTAAGAATATAGTGAATTTCAGAATAATATTGTAAAGAGGGCATGTAAATCACTTTAAACTATGGTATAAAAGTTAAATGACAAAAATATTAAAATAATTATAGCTATAATGATTTGTTAATAGGTGTACAATATAAAGAGGTGTAAGTTGTCACATCAATAACGTAAAATGTGAGGAGTGGATTGAAGTGTTGAATTTTTGTACAGGGTTGAAGTTGTAATTTGCTTAAAATAAATTATTTTGACAATGTTTTATTTAGGCTCCATGGTAACTATATAGAAAAAACCTATAGTAGTTATACAAAACATAAAGAGAAGGCATCAAAACATATTACAAAAAGTAATCAAATCAAAAAGGAAGACAGCAATAGGGGAAGTCCTCAACCTACCAAGAATTACCTCATAGGTAAATGGATTAAATTCTGCAATCAAAAGACACAGAGGAGATGAATGGATAGAAAAAAAAAAGGTCCAGGGGTTCCCAAAGGGAACTCAGCTATTATCGAAGGAGTTTGTCACAGAAGGAGTTTGGGGCCTTGCTGTCATCAGGGGTGGCTGCTGTTTGCTTTGGGAAGCTCTGGTCTTCATCTCTGCTGTGAGCATCGGATCCTGATGCCAGTATAGATTCTTCCATCTTTTAGTGTAGGCATGGTTGTACATGGGCTATTTCTGTGGGCTCCCAGCCCTTGATTGGATGTTTCAGGTCTCCAGTGCATAGAGAGGTGTTCTGCACTCTTCCTGCACTTGGCTTGTGCATGCGAATGTTATAATTTGTAAATGTCCTGTATTAAATCTGCTCTCTTGCAAACCACTGACTCTAGAAAAGTAACTGATACATAGACCCACAAATACAAGCACAATCGATTTTTTTTTAAGTTCAGTTGATTTTTAACAGAGATACCAAGGTACTTCATGAGGAAAATGGGTAATCTTTTTAGTGAATGGTGCTGACACACCTGGATATACATAATGAGGAAAAAAACCCCCCTTTTTTTAAAAGGATCTAAAACTAAATAAATAAATAAATAATTTTAAAAAGAGATCTTGATCATTACATCATGCAATAGAAGAAAACTGGTAAAACATCTAAATGTAAGAAGTAAAACTATAAAAATTCTAAAAGAAAAGATAGGATTAATTCTTAATGATCTTAGGCTTGGAAAATATTTTTAAGTATGATCCTAAATGAAAAATTTATTTTTAAAAAAATCAATAAAATGGGCTTCACCAAAATTCAAAAGATTTGCTCTTCACAAAGTATTACTAAGAAAATGAACGCCTAGTCATGAACCAGGCAAAAATGTTTTTCAAATATATGTCCAGCGAAAGACATACATATCATAGCTATGATATATAAAGAATTGCTATAACTTAGGCACGCACAGGGGCACATGCTGTAATCTCAGCTACTTGGAGGCCGAAGCAGGAGAACCATGAGTTGGAGGCCAGCCTTGGTAATTTGAGAAGTCCCTGTCTCAATAAAAAGGACAAGGGAAGTAGCTTTGGTAGTAGAGCACCCCTGTGTTGTCACCCCCAGTACAAAAAAAAAAAAATGCTATAATTCAATATTAGGAAGACAAACAACTCAACTAAAAATGGGCTCCTGAGTCTAGCTATACTTAATTATCTGAACTATTAAATGCCCTCTTCTGTCTACGCAAGTTTGGTTGAATTTTTGTTCCTTGTAATGGACTGAGTACTGAATAATTCATATTTATATCGCAGGATCATACTAGAAAAGCACTGGCTTATGCACATATTAACTGGTCCCTTTCGGATTTCTTTTAAAGCTCTAGGCCTGGGCTTCTTATCTTGTAAAAGTCGATTGTATTGGAGTGATTGTTTCCCAGGAGATCTGGGCAGAACTAAAGGCACCACAGTGACCCAGTAGGACATGAGGAGGAGCTACAGTCCATCCTTAACTAGACTGGAAGAAATTCTTCCTTTACTAAATGTTTAAATACTGGAATTACACATAGAGTTTGGTGTAGAAAAATAAAAATTCCCTTGCCTAAAGCAAGAAACTTCTGTGATGTTCTCTAATTCCAAAATTCCAATATTCGATGTTTGTTTCCAAGGGACAGCGTAACGTTGGGCTTCACACTAGAACACATCAGACTGCCTGGTGTCTGGATGTGGCCCACCTCTTACCACCTGTGTGGCCTTGAGCAAGTTTCTCTGTTTCTTGGTTCTTTGTCAGTAAAATAGGAGCAATAATAGTATCTTCTTCAAAAGGTTGTTATGTGATTAATTCGAAGGTATGTGAACACCCTCTAACAGCTCCTGGTACCTGACACCTACTCACTGTTAGTAATGAGGAAGGCATTAGGAGACCTGCAGTGTTTCAGCAGACCTGACTCTTGGCTTGCCTTGTCTGCTCCCCCAAGGAGGGAGCTGGACAGAGAATGGGGACGCAAACTGGGTCACCTGCTTGGCCCCTGTAATTGTGTCGATAGGTTCAGGGTAGTGAAAACTTTGGTCTTTTTTCTTTGCCTCTTTAATATAATCATCCTTCCAGCTAAAGATTAACCTAAATAATAATAAATTGTTGAATGTGGTTTAAAAAGGCCTCTTCCTGATTATATTAATAGAATATGCATTACTAAAACTTTGGAAAATTAATGAAAAAGAAAATATAAAAGCACTTGTAATCCTGGTGCTGAGAAATACATGATATTAACATTCTGATTATTTCATATTTTAATTTTGTATTATTTTCTTTTAAAGCATTAAAATGAATGCACAAATGCACATTAAAAGCTTTATTTTATATGTATACCAGTTTGTGTGTATAGTTTTATATCCTTCTGTTCTCAAATAAGGTTGCATTGTGGGTAATTTTTCATGACATTAAATATTCTTTGGAAACAACAACATTTCATCATACAGCTCCATCGTCATTTGACAAGTTCCCATAATTGGACCTTTCATTTATCTTTAGTTTGGATCTGGTATAAATAATGCTGTCATAAACATTGTCAGATGTCAATCTTGCAAGATAACCTGAGTTGAATGGTGTTCCTTAGGGGTAGAATTTTTAAGTTAAAGTATGTGATCATTTATAAGGTTCCTGATATATGCAAATGGCCTTCCAGAAGGTTTGCCTCAATTTAAACATTGACCAGTACTGTGGTGTCTATAAACAGCATTGTTGGAAGTTATGAATGTTGATTTTTATTACAGACACTACAGCGAGGAGGCGACTTGCTGTATGTAATGTGCTTGCTTGAGAAATTGGACTAAATTAATCATTTTTCAAGGAGTGTTTTCCTTTAAAGTTAATGAAACTAGATAGGCTTTTAGGGCCCGATACAAATCATAGATTCTTCTTGAGCCTTAAAGTTTACTAACTTTGTTTTAAACATCACTCCCACAAAACCACAAAACGACAAGTCTATCACATCACCGAGTGATTCAAACTCTATGTAAGTCATGATATTTACTAACTAGAAAATAAGGAAAACATTTGATCACTATTTCAATTCCAAAATGTGATCAAGGTTTCACGCCATGCTTAATGAAGGACTAACATTGTCTAGCTAGCATGGTCAAAGGGATTCCCTGCTGATTTTACTCTGGCTTGAAACTGCTTCAGATCAGTGGTCTGTGATTCACGAAACACAAGCGTTTAAATTTAAGGGTGAACAAATTTTAAAATATTCCTTACATGTCTATCACTCAAGCCCTGAAAACTAAGTAGGAAAGTGTTGCAAGGGAGCAATTCTGTGACTAGAACGTCAAGGCATGAAAAAGGGATTGTGTAGAATTTCAAATCATTTTGTAAGGCTCGGTGTAGATTTCCTGCAGCTATTGTTGTCCTGACTGACACTCTGCTTCTCCATGAGACCTGAATGTGCAGCTGGTTGATTGGCTCTTGGCTTTCTTCTTCTCAGTGTGTTTTTACCAACATTAACTGTTTTTTGTAACCTGAAGGAAACTAGCAGAGAAATGAATCTGATCATAGACCCTTTCTCCACCCCGATTAAGCAGCTGGCCACATTTCAACACAATAAGCAGACACCCTGACGGTTTAGAGCTTGCTGTTCCACCCTCAGCGTGCTTCATCCTCCTTCATCCTTCTCTCTGCTCACATTGCTCTTCCCACCAATCTCCAGGCCCACTTCGACCTTTAGTCTCTAGGGCTGCATCAGCTGTGTCCCCCAGACGGGTCTCTTTTGTACATCTGGTAAATTTCAGACATCAGTCAGATTTACCACAGTTTAGGTTCATAAACACTAAGACCAAGATTTCCATTTTGTCAGGTCCTTTTGGTTGTAAGGAACAGAAATTCTTTTAAACTACTCACATAATATTCTTTGTTATTAATGTGTTCATGGGAGTAACTAACAGGTAAAGAACCTCAAGAAAACAAGTAGTCCCTGCTCAGGAGCCAAGACAGCCCAGGGACTGAGTAGTTTGTCACCCACAATGATAAGACCTAAAAATCTCCATTCTTGTGTTTTGTTGTTACAGTGAGGCTTGTCTTGCTGGCCCTATGCATCTCTGTGTGGGTATCGTTTTCTTCTCCCTACCTACCCCTGGATCTTTCTAGACTAGCCCTTCAGACTTTCCTGACATGGGTCCTGGGCAGAGTTTTCAGACAAGACCACCTCACAGATACATACCCAACCTGCAGTCTGGCTGTTTTTGATGGCTGTCTGCACTGGTTCATTCCAGTGGCCACCTTCATTCAACTTTTTTCTCGCAACGGGAGAATGGTGTGGTGTGGTAGGGGATGTCTTTATGAAGAGATAAAAGGTAAGCTGGCAATCTTGCCAGATAATTCTGGTGCACCAAGTTCTTAAGTTTGGCCCTAAGAGTATTACTTTGTGGACTACAGCTCCTGTTTGGTTTACATGACATAAGGGAGAGGATTTACAGTGATTCTCCAAGCACCATCCTGAACCAATATCAGAGATATTTTTGAAATTTGTTTAATTATTTCTAGATCAAGAATCTGCTGCCCAGTGTCCACTCAATTCCCAGCCCTTTAAATCGGCTGGCTTACCTGTGCAAGAAGTACATGCAAAGATGTGTTAGGTCACAGAAATACTTAAGGCTTTCTAGCCACCCTTACCTCTAGCTCCCCTTCCATAACCCCCGTCTGTATTCCCCAGCTCCCACCGCATGGCCCGGGGCCAGCTTCCTGTTTCCCATGATCCACTCTGCTGTGGCTCAGCACCCATAGCGCAGGAGAAGCCGCTGCTGCTAGCTGTGCCTGCCCCTGCTCCAGTACACTTTCTCCTCCATTTCTTTCCCTCAGCCCTCATAGGAGGGGCTACACAATGCAGGGAAAAGTAGAGGGTTGCCTTTAGTGGGCTTTGGTTTGGGCTGTGGCCAAGGAGCCAAGATAGTCCACTTATCTCAGAGACATGCTATGAGGACTAAATGACATAACATATGGAAGTTCTTTGAATAGTATCTGCACTTATTATCATATTTCAGAATTTGGAATCCTCTTGGCAATCTCCTGAGTGGCTCATCCTTTCAGAGCAGAATCTGTTCTGTCGCAGAGTCCAATTTACGCAGAGCAGTTACATTCCTGGGAGGTGAATAAGACTTTTCACTTAGAAAAAGCATAGGCTATTACTAATAATAGCCAGTATTTATTGAGAGTTTATTAAATATTACACTATATGCCAAGTGCTTTGTGAATTTTACCTAATTTAGCACCCATGAAGTACGCACTATCACTAGCCCCACTTTAGTGATGATAAAATAAGACACAGAGAGATTAAGTAATTGACTGAAAGTCCTGTGGTCAGTAAATATTACAGTCAGTGTTCAAACCAAGCAGTCTATTCTGGGGCCTGAACTTTCTGCCACTAACCATGCTGTCACCAATGAAAACAGCATAATGTGTAAGAGGGAAACTGACGTGGAAATTAATGTGCCTCTCTTCTCACTTCATAAATGGGGAAACAGAGGTCTAGGCAAGTTAAATACTTGCCCTAAACTGCAAACCTTGTTAGAAGCACAGGGCTAGAACCCAGGCCACTGCTTTCATTTCAAAGCCCACCTCGTAAGTTTGCATCTCTCACACTATCTTTCTTAGTATCTGTGGAAATGCCATCTTCAGATAATAATGAAAAACAGGTGCATTTTGCTTGAGGGGATTGTTTCTTCTCATTTAGCAAAACAAGCTTGCATATTTAGATGTCTCTCAAAATTTGGAGAAATTACATAACAATTTCCAAATCAGTTTCTTAATATAGTATAATGCTGCTGGAGTTTGAAGAGAGGTTTCTAGATTTTGAATCTCAGGGAACAACAACATTTCAAAAAATGTAGGGGAAATGTAGAATTGCCAACATTTTGTTGTTATGGGTAGAGATTTTTTAAAAACCTAAGTGCAAAAAAAAAAAAAAAGAAACTAAAAATAAACAAGCATCTAAAAAGCTACCATCAGGGCTTCAGTGGAAGAGTGGATTCTTAGCATACAAAAGGTTTAATCCTCAGCAACAAAATATCAATAAAACACTATCATCTTGTTATCAAAGAAGGAATAGTTCAATATCAAAATATTAGGAAGACTATAATCTTAGAATAAAGATAAGTAATTTAAAATGAATAACATTTACTGTATGGAAAGATTTAAAACAACTGTCCTAATTGCTTTCATTTCGTCATGAGCCAGTAGAAATTTCACCATGGGCTGGCATTTGAGGATCTCCTGCAGAACCTTTAAATTTCTCTCCACCCCCAGTTCTGAAGTGCTATGGCTTTAACACATCGTTTTCCCATATACAATTATTTTGGAGGTTTCTAGTTGTTGGGTCTTTGAAAATTAATCCTTCCTAAGCTTATCTTTAGAGGCTTTGTTACATTGTGCATGGAATGAATATTGAAGATTTTTACATTCAGAATAATAATGTGTGGACACAGAATTACACTATCTGTACCCCTCTGTAACACTTTGCAAGGCTACCAGTCTCCCTTACACCCACTCACCCTTGGGAGACAGAATGGTGATCCTGACCTCTCCCTTCTCCACATACTCCATCAGTCCAAGAGACTCAGGCTTAAGCTGAAGCTAAAGATTTTTTTTTTAAATTAACTTTTATTGGTACTTTTTTGCCATACATAATGATCACAGTCATCATAGGGAATTTGTACCTATACATAATATATCAAATTCTTTTTTCCCATTCCGCTCCCCTCCTTTCAACGCTTTTTCCCCTACCCATTTTCTAAACTTTGATTTCACTGTTTTCCTTCCATTCTTTTTATTTTTTTATCCCTTTTCCCTTCCTTCTGTCTCCCTTGTTCTCCTTACTATTTGAACATTTTCTTCCTACCTCCCAATATCTATCCTCACACCCTTTGAGTTTCTCACACAAGAGAAACAATGCAATATTTAAACATGTTTGTCTGATTTATTTCACTTAAAATTATGTTCAGAAGGTGCATTCATTTACCTAAAAGTGTCTCAAGTTTATTCTTCTTTATAGCAGATTAGTAAGAACCACATCTTCTTTATCCATCCACCTGTTGATGGGCAGGTGGGCTATTTCCAAGATGTAGCTATTATAAACTGTGCAGCTAGAGATTTTACTTGTCTACGACAGTTCTCTGAGATCTGAATCCTTCAGCACAGGATCAGACTAGTGCATATTTCAACCCACGGATCCAGAGACGTTCTTGAGGGAAGGAATGTCTGATCTCAAGTCACCACATGGAGGAAGAGCAGAAGCCTCTGAAGTTGCTCTTTGCAGATTCATTTCTTTGATGTCTACTTCACACCGAAGAGTGTTTGTGGAGGGAAGTGGGGATAATGAGGGAGGGTCAGGGGTCACTTGGACAAGAGCCTACATGCATCCAGGCCAGAGTTTGTCCACCCACTTGCATCTTTAGTAATTTGCCTGACCGCGGTCACTCAAGAAATGTCATAGAACAGATCGAGTTTTAAGCACACTAAATTAAAACAATAACCATTTACCCTGAGACTAGTGTAGGCACAGTGATTACAAAAATTCTAATTCTTGCTAAGACTCCATTTGGTAAGCGCATCATTATTCCTCCCATACCAGCAAGGAAACTGAGACACAAAGCAGTAAACTTGGCCAAAGTCATGGAACGGGTTCAAACAACTGAACCAAGTAGTCTCTCCAGTGTGCCAAGCTGCAGAGCCTGCACGCCAAGAAACTTCAGAAGAAGGAGGGGGGGCAGCTGGCGTCTCCTCCCAGGGCTCCCTCTGCCCTCACTTCCAGCTAAGTCTCCACCGGCAGAGGCACAGGACAGATCACTGACCTGTGTCAGGCTAGTATCTTCTAAATAACTTTTAATTCAGTGGGCTATTTCAAAAGGAATGAAGCAGCAGTTCTCTTAAACCACCATGGTCATAGGCGAGTCAGGGTTTTGTTGGTGCATTTAGATAGTTAGGGCACTGTGGACGGAAGCACGCGATCAATGAGGGCACAGCAGCCCGAGGTTAAGTCAACAGAGCCCCAAGCTGGTGCTCTGCTCGTCCTTGTGGCTGGCTCCACGTCTAACAAGCTGACTGTGCAAACACCATTAAAGTAACGGGTCATGTTCCCACCCCGCCAATAGCGTAGTTTAAAGAACCTTATTAGAGGAAGCCATTGGGTGCTAGGGTGGGGAGCAGAAAGGAGAGAAGGGTCTTTGAGCTACTGAACTCTATGTGAACTATAAACAAGGACTTATGATAAGCGCCACAGCCTGCACTCTGAGTATGTGACCCCCTTGGGGAGTTTCAGCATAAGCAGAATTTATTCACACACCTGTCTTTCCAGGGCCTCGTGTAACTGAAAGGTGTGAACAACAGACTTTGAAAACACAGTGCATTAAGTGTGGATTATGCCAAGAGCACTCAAACAGCACAAGGCTGAGACCACACTGGGGTCTCCCCAGGCTCAGGACACAGGCTGGGAGCTGGTTCCCATCCCACAAGTATTTCTGCAGCAGTGACAGCCATCATGGGGACAGGCTGCCATATGTTAATTTCTCAAGGATTCATCACCTGGATCTCAGCTTATTCCCACAGTTGTGTGGGGAGACGTGTAAGCATCTGAGTTTCCCACTTTTTGGTTCTCTATCCTGGCTGTGTGTCTGAATTGCCCAGGGAGCTCTTTAGAATACAATGCCTGGGCAGTTCCCCCAAGATAAGATATTTTTCACAAGTTCCCTTTGTGAACCTAATGTGCAGCTCAAGTCAGAACCATAATGGGGTACTCGCTCTTCTCCAGGTATTGGACATCCCAGATACAGAAAATAGAATGGAGGTGGACCTAAGGACTGCTAACTGTGGACAAGAGTAGTCATTAGGTGGATTCCTTATGTCAAATCTTCACAGTGAACAGGAAGAGGTAGTGTTGATAATCCCAGGTTAGTTCTCAACTCAAGTCCTTATTTTGCCTTCTTCCTGCACATTGCCTTATTTCCTGCCACAAAACAACTGAATGAACGTTTATGGGATGTTTTCTGTATGCCAGGTACTGGGCTAGGCACTACAAAGAGAAGGGAGAGAAGTGAAACACACGGTCCTTGTCCTCAAAACACCAGCCTTTACCAGCAAAGGGGCAGAAATTAATCGCCTTTTATTAACATCTCTTATTCAAGGTTGTATGGGGTAAGATAAAAATGTAAAATTTGTAATGTTTTCAAGGATTATTGGTGCTTTTCTCCAATAGAGGTAATTTGTAGATCGTCAGTGTCCCTTCTCCAGACCTATTCACACACACACACACACACACACACACACACACGCCCACACACACATACACACACAAAACCCCTTCCAAAACAGGAAAGGACTAAACATAGGTATTTTAGATACCAGTTACGGGCATATTATCTTTTATATGGAATCTGTTTGTAGGAAAATCTGGGTGTGATAAGGTTCCTCTAGTTAGTCCCAAATTAACAGGCGTCCCTTCTCTAAGTTTGTTACCTTTTCATACGTCTGCTTCAGACTCCTACATTCATTCAGTCAACTACAACTTGAGTCCTATTTTGCACTAGACACTATGCTAGACACTGGGACTGTACAGTGAACCAAAAAAAACCATACGTACTCTACTGAGGCCTAAAATCTAGCAAGGAAGACAAATGTCCGTGTAAAACTACTGTTATGGTAATGAAGACATACATGAAGCATGTGAGAAAGCTGAAGGAGGAGCAAAGGAAGTCTGGGAAGGGCCCCTGAGAACTTCACCATGAACCCGGGCTCGAGGGAGAGAATGTGATGGCCGGCAAGAGGGTGGGAGTGGGGTTCAGCCTAGCCAGAAGAAAAAGTACAAGTGAGTTGGCAAGCATGGGCTAGGTTGGTGGCTCACTCCTTCTCAGACCACTGGGAGTACCAGGGACCCTCTCTGAGGTTCTGTGGGGTCAAAATTATTTTTGTAATGGCTGCATCGATGATACAAAAGCACTGGTGGTATAGGGTAAATAAAGGCAGTGGCACCAAAGTGTTCTAGCAGCTACTGTGTTCAGGTTCTTCACTCCATGCACTTGTCGGGGGACAAACAAAAACCAAAACTATTTCACCCAACAATGCCCTGGATTAAGCAGGAAAAGTTATTTCTTTTATTAAATCTTTGCCCTTGAGTATGCATCTTTCTAACATTCTGTGTGACAAATGGGAAACGTGGAGAAAGCACTTCTGCCCACAGAGGTCTGAAGGTTGTTTTGAAGAAAAGCTTGAGTTTGATTTTTTTGAGTTGCAAACAGCCGCTTTTATTGTAGAACATTGTTTTTTACTTGAAAAAACTGACACACTATGGTTATTCAAACTTGGGTAGTTGGCAGGCGTTTTCTTGAAAACGAATAAATTGAACTTGTCACTTCAAGGAATATAACTGACAATGTTTGTTGCCAAAGAGAAAACTCAAGCTTTCAAACAAAAATTAGAATGTTAGAAAAACTGTAGCCGCCATCATGAGCTTGACAGTTTCCAAGTCCTTGAAGGCATCAGCAGGATCGGTCGTGATATTAATTAATGTGATTTTTAAATATTGTATAATGAAATGTCAACGTTCAGAAAATCTACACAAGTCAGTGAACTAACCTTTTCTGAATAACTAATCACGGAGTTACAAGATCACGTGTGGGTAAAAGGTCTGTTCAAAGCGCAAGAGAGCCTGATGATTTTAATATAACCAAGGAGGAAAAGTTCATTTACATGGTTTCAGATTCCCTGTTGCAACTGACTTTTAAAAAGCTACCACTTGTTGAATATGCAACTAAATAAATCTGCAGTGATCACAAAAGTCTATTAAAGTACACTTCTTTTCAATCGCATTTTCTACACAAGGGCTGATTTCTTGTATATCTCAACAGGAAAACAGATTGCAACGGATTAAATTCAGAAACAGCTCTGAGAATTCAGCTGTGTTCAATTAATCCAGAGATTTGCAAAACTGTACCATACTGCCATTAGTTTGTTTGGGGAATCTGTTTCTCATAAAAATATTTATGTTAAGCTGCAATGGTTTTATTATCGCTATTTTTAAATAAGTTAATACATACACATTTAAGTTATTTTTTTCAGTGTTAATTTCTGATATAAAACATTGATGGAGATAACCCATACAAACACAAGCTCTGTGAGATTATCAGTATTTTTAAGGATTTAAAGGAGTCCTTTGACACAATGATTGAGAACTGCTAGGATAAATTATTTTACAGTAACAAAATTGTCTTGAATTTCAGTGGCTAAACACAACAAATGTTTATTTCTCTCTCATGCATAATCAGGCGGTCCAAGGGCAGCTGTCTTCCGTGTACTGACTCAGCGATCCAGTTTCTCCATTTTGTGGTTCTGTTGTCCCGACACGTGGCCTCCAGGACTGCAGCTGAACAAGAGAAAGCCGAAAGATGGCACAGCCACTCTCGAATGTTCTGCTGTGTCCCTGCTGCTCATGGCTCACTCAGCAGAACTGGTCACATGGCTTCCCCCAACTGCAAGGGGGCTGGGCAACGTGAGAATGCTTGTAAATATGTGGAGAGCAGCAAGAAGGCTCTAAATAGTATGTGCAAAGACTCTGGGTGAGAAACTGAAGTCTCCTTGGAGAAACAGATGAGCACGTCTCGCATCTAGTGAGATGAAGCACAAAGCCAGAAACTCAGAGGCTGGGGAAACCATACAGGCCAGACCATGTAGGCTGGCCTCATAAGCCATGTTAAAACTGGGTGGTTTAAACAATGGGTGACAACAATCAGCTTTATCATTCCAGGATCACTGAGTCTGTGGACGGAAATGTAGGGGGCAAGAGTGGGAGCAGAAAAGTGTTATGCTAATAAATCAGAGTTTTGAGAAAAACCAAAAGCTTCAATTTGTGGTGTTTTCCAATTTGTACAGTGTGAATTTTCCACCATCGCTGATTTCAAGCCTCCCAATTGGAGGTCATTCAATTCCGAGTTAAAAAGAAATGCTCACAATGAGCTCTACTGAGCCGGTTGAGGAGGATTCAGTGCCACTGAGGTAAGAACATGGCTGAGGAGGCTTGTGCGTCTGTAGATGGCATAGATGGCAACAGCCTGAAGTTCTGTCCTTTGAGAACACAGCTGGAGCCAACCCTGGATTCTAGGCTTTCGGTGACTGAAACCCCTCGGCGCGTCATAAATACAGCTACCTTTGCCACTAGGTATCACCAAGAGCTTTCAGCTGCTGCTGGGACACAGGAGCAGAGCGATGCAGCTCTCTCCCCATGCCCCTATCTGCGGTCTTGCTCCCAGTAGAAAAGCCTAGTCCTCTGTCCCTTAAGGCTCAGCGATTATCTCCCCCACCACTAGCACCTCTTCCCAGAGCCATGTTTGTAAACACCCTCAGGTGTTCTGGCAACACATTCCTCCCCAGCTGTTCCAAAGAAGGAGCAGCCCAGAAACTTGCTAGAAAAGGCCACCTCTGATTTACATAAAGATTCATAAAAAATCAAAATGGTTACAGACTCTGCACGTTACAAATAAACTTTTGCAGGCTTGTGAAGAGGGGAGGGGTGAAACCTCAGTTTCCCCTGGCCACTCCAAAGGGAAGCAGCTGACAGGGATGAGGGATAGAGTGAGAGTCCCCACACCTGGGCGGCAGGGCCTGCCACGCCCCTCCCCCAGCTCCCTGTGCGCTTTCTCCTTCTTCCTGCTCCCCGCTCCCGCTCCCGGTTCGCAAGGTAACAGCTTGTAGGTACCTGTACTGGTGCCCGGGGTGCTGCTCTTTAAATATCTCTGCTCCAAGCACAACAGGTGTCGCTCACATCTAGCTCCCAGATTCTGTGTATGTGTGTGTGTGCGCATATGCGTGTATGTGTGCTTGTGTGTCAGACTGTGTGTATGTGTGTGTGTGTGTGTGTGTGTGTGTGTTTCTCCAGCAAGCCATATGGATTTTTTATTTAAAGAGCTCGGCCTGGCTTAGATAATAATCCCTTTCTTTTCTCACACTTCCTTCCCCCTTCTTTTTCCTCTCCCTCCCCCTTCCCTTCCTTCCCCTCTTCCTTTCCTTCCCTCCTTTTCCCTTCTCCCTTTGCTTCCTTCCTCTTGCTTTCTCTGTTCTCACCATATAAAGCCACAGTCTGCCATCTTCCTCGGCTGCCTTGATCATCCCTCCTGCTAGATCTAGAAGTCACTGACCCTTGAGCAGAGTGGGACACTGCTGTGCTGGTTCCAAAATGTCCTTTTCCTGCTGGGCAAACCTCCCAAACAGAAGCTGGGCACTCGAGCCAGGTCCAGTGGTTATGTCTGCAACCCTGTTCAAAGATCTTACACACATCTGAGTATTCAAAGGTGGGGGGGGGGAGGCACAGTAGCAAACAAGAAGGAAAATACCCCCAAAGCCTGGATGTCAACACTAACATTCTGGGTCTGGCGCAGAGCTCAGTAGCAGAGCACTTGCCTGGCATGCACAAGGCTCTCTGTGGGTTTGAGCCCCAGCACTGGGGCTGGGGGTGGGCCGGTTAACATTTTCTCTTGAGACAAATCAGAAATATAAATATGAAACTGAATAGCATAGGTTTAGAATGTTGCCTGTTTTTTGTTTTTATTTTTCATTGGCTTGTTTGTTTTGTGGTATAGGAGAATGAGCCCAGGACCTTTGCAGTGAGCTATATCAGTCTTTTTTGGTTTATTTTTTATTTTTGAGGCAGGGTTTAGACATTTCAGGTTTTATTCCGAAATTCACTGACACCACTACCAAGAGAAGGCCTAAAAACAAAAGAGACTTCTTTTCTAATGCTGAAGTTGACTAATGTAAATATTCCTTGCTGTGGCTACATAGTCAATAGGTTCGGAGACCGACTTCTTATGTAGCCAAGTAAGGATGCTTATTTTAAAATGATTTTGATGGAGGGGTGCTGGGGATTGAACCAACAGCCGCACACTTGCCCCGCATATACTCTACCATGGACTTACACACCTGACTCAAAAAGATGACTGCTTTTCGCCGTCATTTGATGAAATACAGGACATTTTAACATCAAATATTTTAATGTGTCTAGCATAATAAAAATTCACTACATTGTTCTTTTCTCACCTAGGAAAGAAATAAAAATTACAGTTCACTTAAGCACTTCAGAACCCAAATCTCAGTGCATCCAACACCATCTAAGAGAGTGGCAGGTGTTCCCGTGGGACTGCTGGAGAAACTAGCTCTCGGAGGGTCAAATAACTCGCTCAATATCGCACAGCTAAAAATCAAACTCAGGACGCAACTCTTCCCATAAAAAAGGAAGGGATAACAATAGGTATTCCCAGACCCGATGTTGAATAAATTCTACTAGACCTCTTCCTTCTGTATAATTCTCTGCCCATCGGGCAATCTTCCTATCATGTTTTTGATTTTACAAATAAGCCCAACTGCCAGGTAAAGATTCTGGAGTAGTCCACACGCCTGTTATAAATTATTAGTTTTGTTGTTTACAAATCAGATCAACAGAGTTTAGTTATCACAAGTCCATTTCCCAAGGCCTGTGAGGTACTGCTGGGGAAATGAAAAATAGGTTGTGGGATTTTTAGACTTGAAAAACCTGATTTTCCAGCCCCAGAATTCAGAGGCAACAAATGTGCTGACAAGCACTGACAGGGCTGTACAGAACACTCTGGTCAGGTGGTGACTAAGTAGGATGGACCCTCCACCTGCCAGCCAGATGGCTCTCCAGCAGGTATTCTCTGCAAGGTGATGCCAGCCTCAGACTGTGACCTTGGGCATGTCACCACACACACTAGCCAAGCTGCAGTTTCTGCATCTACAAATGGAAGGGATTTAAGCAAAATGATCTCGAGGGCTTCTTGGAGGTTAGCAAACAAAAGTAACGACAGCTAAAAAAATCCCCAGGACACTTTCAGCTGCTAAACATAGGGACCAGGCATTTCTCCTCCTTAAGTGACACACAATTTGAAAACCAAACAAGTCTTCTTCCCTTAATTCCAGCTTCCCCCCCAGTGTCATCTACTTCCACAGGTCCTTATCAAGACAGACACTGGTGTTTCCCTTTGAGGAATTCCTGTGCTGAGTGAAATGAAAAGATGGCTGTAGTTCTTGTGGCAAAGGAGTACACAGTTTCCTACAGCAAGCACTCACTGACTGGTCCTTGTTACTATCATTGGCCTGAACCTCCTGTTTGATGGCCTCCATTCATTTAAAAGTATGTCCTTGGCCCACACCCCAAAGTACCTCTGAAGGGGACATGTTTCATGCCCAGCAGGTCAGCTGCCATTACCACACTGCCTCCTCTTGTATCTGGCTCCTGCTGTTGTGTGCCTGGCTCTGGCAGCCACATGGGCTTTGACTCTGAGGTGACGCAGAGGCAAGGTAATGCCAAAGTTCACCGAAGAAGTGAGTCCTGGACACTCCCAGAACGCCCAACCCAGGGTCAGATCAAGGCTGGTAAGCTCTAAGGTAGCAAAGCAGGGAAAGAGTCCTACCAGCCTGGCAGGCATCCAGGATTTGCCCAGTGCCTTGTTAGTAGTTATATCATCTGGCCTCTTACTTCCTCTCTTCAGAGGAGGCCGGTAGGGGAAATGCCATTTATTCCATTGCCTCTATCTTTCTCTTCCTCCCTTTCCCTTCCTCTGTGGAGACTTCCTCTCCGTGTTAGTCAGGTCACTGTGACAAAATACCTGAGAATGACAACTTAAAGGAGGAAATGTTTATTTATTTGTTTGTTAAGGTGCTAAGGATTGAACCCAGGGTCTCTGCACTGAGCTATATCTTGAGCCCCCCTTTTTTTTATTTTGAGAAAAGGTCTTTCTAAATCATTAAGTTGCCTGTATTGGGTTTGAACTTGTGCTCCTCTTGCCTCACCCTTGCAGCATGCTGGTGTTACAGGCATGCACCACCATGTCTGCTAGGAAACGTGTATCTTGGCTCAGTTTCAGGGGTTTCAGTCTACGAAACATCATGGCAGGCGGACGTAACAGAGCAAAGCTGCTCACCTCATGGCTGCCAGGAAGCAGAGAGGGGGGAAAAGGTAGCAAGAAAGGAGCAGGGACAAAATACAGCCCCCGAGCTCACATCCCCATGATCCACTCCCTTCCACTAGGCCCTACCTCTGCTTCCGTTATTTCTCAGTGATGCCATCAAATCCTGAGAGTATCAGTGGATGGATCCATTGATGAAATCAGAACCCTTAGTATCCGATCACTTCCTTACAGCCCATCAACTGGCAACCAAGTCTTCAACACAGCGAGCTTTGGGGGGACATTTGGGATCCCAATCACATACCCTCCCCTGCCTGTGGCCTGGGAGGTGGAGGGTGAGGGGCAGGCCTGGTACCCCACATACACCAGTCACGGTAGAGTACAGCTGCCTCCCAGGAGGGAACGGGCTAAACAAGGAATAGGAGAGAGGAATTGTCATTCATGTTTACCCTTTTGTACAGTGTGAATGTTACGCCATGAACTATCTGTTGATACAATAAAAATTTTAAAAGGGTTTATGTAACTTTAAAATCAACCACCAAGGGCCTAATTATAATTTTTGTTTGGGCAGCTCAGTGCTGCCCAACTGCTAGGCTCTGGGGAAAACCCCTTTTCCCAAAAATGTGCATCAGATACCATTGCTACGTTTCTGGCCAAAATGGTTCTCTGTACCCACCTGCAGTTGCTTTTTGCGTTCTGTTGTAAAGCCACCAGGTATGTCAAAGGAGGAGAGTTTGGACAGTTGAAAAAATGCCAGGATTTGAACTCAGGCCGATTTAGGTTAAATCCTGGCTGTACCATCTACTGATTTGAAGAAGGTTCTTAAGATTAAACTTTAGGTTCTTTGTCTTTCTAAAGGAAAACCAAATTACTTACCTTACCATAAACAAGAGCAGTTGAGAACACAGGCTGTGACTAAAAAGGATGACCTGAAAATGGAATAGAAATTGGGAAGGGTGTTGGGGGAGGGGTGGCCTTGATCTGGGTACTCTGTATATATGTTTGGAAAAGCCACACTGATCCTCATTCTTATCTACAATTACTATGTGCTCATAAAAAAAGAACATAGGCTTGGAATTAGGTCTTATTGACATCTCGTTTCATCACTCAAAGCCTGAGTCTTCCCATCTGCAAAATGGTGATGTTAATAGTGTTAACTTGAAAAGGTTGTGAAGTTTAAGTAAGATGGTGTATGGATAGTCCTCAGCAGTGTAACCTACGCAGGGAAATATTCTTTACATTGCACTCTTTCTATTCTGATATTTTTGTGAGAATAAAGATAAAGTGGCTGGAGTTTAAAAATATACATGAATATTTTAACACTTCTTTTCCCCTAGGTTCTTTTTCTTTGTGGAGAAATTCACTGCAGAGAATTCTTTGCTATCTGGGTTTTTTATGTTGTTGCTGTTGTTGTTTTTGTTTCATTTTTGTGTTCTGCAGTGCTGGGGATTGAAACCTGGTCTCACACCTGCCAAGTGAGGGCTCTATCACTGAGTTATTCCTCCAGCCCCATAGGGTCTTTTTAACTGCTCTGTATCGACTCACAGAGTCCTTTGGGCCTGCTCATTACAATGTTCTTATGGGAAGAAATCAACTGGAAAGACAAAAGAGGGAAGAGTCAAAATTTTTCTATGAGGTTGGGGCTGTAGCTCAGTGGTAGAGTGCTTGACTAGCACATATGAGGCCCTGGGTTCGATCCCTAGTATCGCAAACCAAACAAAAAACTATGGTGGGAAGAGTCTTAGATGTTCCATCCATCTGTTCACCCACCCATCCACCCATCCACCTACCCACCCATCCATCAATCCATAGAAAATGTTGGTCTTGGGTCCTGGGATTGCAGAAGTGACCAGAACAGACACAGTTCCTCCCCTCGGGGAGTTCCAGTTAGGTGTGAGAGTGGTGTGAACCTGTGCCTGTGTTGAGCTCAAACTGTTCCCAGACCAAGAGGCTTACAAGCAAACTGCATTCTTGCTCCCCAGATCCCTCTACGTTTGGGGTGAAGTATCTAGGGAAAAAACCCAGTTGAATAAATTATAGTACCCCAGACAGTGGTGAGAACAGCTCATTTAATGCCACACATCTAAGAATCCCTCTGAATCTGTGATAAATGATGTGATTTTCTCACTCATTATAACAGAGAGAAACTGATTTTTCAGACCTAACAGGCCTGTATGAAAATGCCAAGAAAAGTCTAGAACTTCTTGGGTTCTCTTTACTCTTAAGCAAATACCCACCCCCCAGGGATCCTTGAGAGTGAATGTGGCCAAGGGCCTGTGAATAAGCACAGACTGCAGCTGCCTCGAGAGTGGGAAGGAGCCTGGAGCTTCTCTGGCCTCTGGCTGGGTTTGTGTGACAGGAGCTGGATGGAGCTACGTCTCATTCCCTCAACCAACCAACAGAGATAGGTGTCCTCTGTCTGTCAGTGCTGGGAAACAGCCCCAGTGACAAAATGGACCAGACCCTCCCACCAGAGTGGGAGGAACTGAAGCAATTCCTAGGGGGCCACTGGCAAAGCAGAGAGCTCTGGCCTTGGCTGCTGGACTCACCCAGTGGCCTGGGGCTTGACCCTGTGTGTGCACTGTGCTAGCCCGGTCAGAAAGGCAGCGCCATGGAAGGAGCAAAGGGTCCAGTCTTGGCAGTCGGGACACATTACTGCACCACTCCAGAGCTCAGACTTCCAGTCACCGAAGGAAAGGCTTTGTGAAGAGAAAAAAGGATGTTTAAGGGCACTTTTGCTGTGACAGCGGATTCAGGAGTCAGGAGACACTGTCCAGTGGGCTTCCTTGCCCTCTGAGGGTACTCACAGGGCTCTTGCTCTGGCACACACACACCCTGCCCCACGGGGAGAACCAGTCACACTTGCTTCCACCTGCTTCCAGTCATGTGCTTCATCCTGGTATTCCTAGACATTAGCCAGAGGTCTCCTTGGTCCTCAAAGTCCAGGTGCAGCTGTGTCACCTCCACTGCACTAGTCGCCAATTCCCATGGCTTGTGGACGCTGAAAGACCTCAGAAATATTCCAGAGGATACAGGGAGCCGGGGGGGTTATGCTCCTCAGCTGGGCTCTCTGGCTGCCATGCCCTCTTCATTGCCCATGTTTACCTTTCCCACTGCAGGAACCGCAGCCTGTACTGCAACCCCTCGCCCTGCTGCCTCCAGGGCAGGTGGCCGTGTGTCTCCTTCCCTAACCCTGCACTAACCTACTCCATGACAGCGGCAGGCGGTCAACATCACTTCGTGACTAAATAAAAGGAAGGAACAAATGGTGTCAAAGGTGTCACTGAGATTACTGTAAATGACAGGTCAAGGCCAGCCCAAGAGAAAAATCTGTGAACATCTCAGCCAGGCTTTTCCCAACCTGTCTGCGTTGGGACCTGCAAGGGCCTCAGTCTAATCCGGAGCTACCGGAATGAAGAGACCCTAGTTTGGTTCCCAGAGGGCAAACGCATGGCTCCCTGGCTCAGCCTATTTGCTTCAAGGGCTTCCTCCACCTTTGTCTTGCTCTCCCATCTGGATCAAGCCACACGGCTGTAAAGGGCGGTCCCCACTCAGCTAATCCTTCCTTATCAAGACCCAGAGCTGACTTCACAGCTCTCTGGCTGGGCTCCCCTGGCCCTTTGTGCAGAACTCATTTCCAGCATTGATCTCTTTGCAGAACATCTGTTTCTCTGCCGCACCACTACATGAGAGTATTTTTAAAATTCCTCCGTGACAGTGCCTAGCTCAGTGCTTGAAACATGAGAGGGCTCAGCTCAGTAAATGATTGGAAAAGGAATACATAATGGGGAGGTGTGGCTGCAGTTATTTGGAAGGCCAGTGAGCAACAATAATTGAAATGTTTACAGCCATCTGAAAGGGGTGGAATCAAATAAATGTTTAACAGAGGAAGGATGTAATGCACATTCAGCGTTATTGAATAGATGAGCCATTCAGCAAACACGCTGAGGGAAAACTGGGTTTTCTACACCCCAACCCAGTGTTTTCTCACAGTGTCTTTATCAACTCTGCCACTTTCCTTTCGTTTGTGATTTGCAGCCTTTTGGGAATTACAACATCGGTTCATTGTTTGCTGGGTTTCACAATTCTCCCTTCCCATCAAGAATGTACCATGAGGCACAATAATTGCTTTTTACATATCCAGGAATTTAAATTACATTTTGTTTTGCAAACTTCATGACATTCTTTTGAGATAACTGGGAACACCTGGAGATGTTGTGCAAGTGAACCTAGAACAGCAGCTCCGCAGTGGAGGAAGCACAGGCCCTGGGTCCCCGCCTCCCAGGCTTTTTCACTCACTCAGCACTCCCCAGGTTCGGCTCCCTCGGCACCCAGGACCAGTGGCACGGTGGTCCGAATCACTGAGGAGCCGGAAACCTATATAATCCTCCAAAACAGTCTGGTAACTTAGGCAGAGTTTTGACTTGAATTGTCGAACTGTTTCCGTTCTTGCCTTTGTATCATTCTGTGCAGTCCGGTATTATAATAGCCATTGGTCACTTAGGGCCTGTGGACTTGAAATATGCACTAAAATGTAGTTAGCCTGGATCGCAAAGACTTTGTACAAAGAGAAAATGTAAAATATCTATTTAAATTTGCATTTCAGGGGTTGGGGATTTAGCTCGAGTGTCAGAGTGCTTGCCTAGCAAGCGCAAGGCCCTGAGTTCAATCCCCAGCACCCAAATTAATTAATTAATTAATTTACATGTTAAAATATTTCAATTTATTGGTTATACATACTATTAACATTCGTTTCTCCTGGTGTTTGTTTTTTGGAGACAGGGTCTCACTAGGAAGCCCAGGCTGTTCTTGAACACATGGTCTTCCTCCCTCAGCTTCACGGAGTGCTGGGATTACAGGCCTGTGCCACTGTTTAAAAAAAAAAAAAGAAACTTCTTTTTTAATGTGGCTACTAGAAAATTTTATATTATATATACAGCTTACATTATATTTCTATTAGTCCTAGTACAAGCAATGCCTATTTCATACTTAATATACTACTGAAGCAAAAAATCATAAAGATTGGGTTACTAACACAGTGAACTTATTTTGGGAAAAAAGCTTGTTTCCAATTGAGCAGAAAGGAAAATGTATTTTCTTCCTATTAGCTGCTAAGCAAGGCAGATACCTGTAGGGGCAAACTCCCATACTTGCAGGCTAGAAGTCTGCTGCCCCTTCGAAAGGCTGTTAACTTGCCTTCAAAATTGTTCTTTCTTTTGATTTCAACCAGGACTTTGGAGAAATCAACAAGAAACGTTTCTGCCACCCTCCTTTTTGAACATGCAATCTCTGACCTCGAACTGAGCATGCTCAGTAAGGTATCTGCCGTCTTTCCTTTTTGAACACTGTGATTTATGATCTGAAATGGAGCATGCTCCAGAATGCACCTGCTCCTTCATTTGCTTCCCTAAATGAATGTGTATTGGCTCCCCCCCAAAATACTAATGATTTCTCTGTTCCAGGATAGCATTGCTCTGCAAATGACTCCAGTGTTCTCCTTATTTGCTGCAATGGAGAGAGATATAACCCTCTCTCCATTCTTTCATCAATTGGTTGTGCTTATTGACTTTGCATGTACCAAAAGGAGAACTCATAGTGTTCAGTCACATTCCCATCTTAGATTCATGGCTGAGGCATCTCTATAATGAAAGACAGAGAAGAGCATATAAGTTTTTCCTCATATAAGTTTTATATGACACAGAAGTCTTCAAAAACGAAGACTCAAAGAAGCAGAGAGACCTGTGTGTTTTTGTGCATAAGTTTGAGGAAAACGTAGATAGTGTTAGGATGACCCTCCCCAGATGCCAAAATGGCCGTCGCTGGTTTCTCACAAAGCCCCTTCCCCCGTCTCTATGCCAGAATCTCCCGCGGAAACAATGGTCCTTCCCCCTGACTAGAGTCCCCAGTTAGGCCCATTGCGCCAATTTGCCCAGGGGCAGTGTCCGCTACCTGGTCACCCCATATAGAAAGGACCAATCCCAAAAACACACTTTTGAACCGCCAACGTCACAAAAGGGGGGGCAGCTAAGGGATAAAAGGAAACTCTCACTCGAGTGACAGGGGGGAGCTGTAACACCTTAATAAAGCTTTCTCCCACGGCGAGCGTTGTCAGCCTTTTCCCTTCTCCCTCCCTCCGCGTAACCCTAACAGATAGTTGTACAGAAGTATGATTGGACAAAGAGAATATAATCTAATAGTAATAAAGGGGGGGTTGTTTAGCAAAACTTGTTTGTTCAGATTCTTCTCTATGTCCTTGTGTGATGTTCCTTTCCTCCTGGCAGGGGGCTGTTACCTATGGATTGTCTTACAGGTTACCTCAAAAGAAGGCAAAAGAATTCTTTTGGGGCCTGCTTCAGGGCAAAAAGGCAAGGGGAAAATGAGGGTGACCTTCTTGTTTCTGCTGTTTCTTCAAACACCAAGGGACCATACTTTGGGGCAGCATGCCCGAAAATATACCATAGGCTTATTCTGGAGAGTAAATGAGCTGATGGATGTAATGTGTTTCCTGCAGTTGCTGTCGCATGGGACCTACTGGATGCGAAGGAGCAAGGATAATTATTTCTTCGCTTCTTCAAGGTCAAGAGAGAAAGTTGACACAAAGAAAGAATATGGGCTTTGGCTTCAGACATAAAATACGTTGGTTCAAACCCATGCATTTGTGGTCTTAGGTGAGTAATTTAATATCTCAGCTTTGGTTGACATATTTGTAAGGTAGGACTCTGCCTTGTAGGAAGGTTATGAAGATTAAATGTGGCATAAGGAATATGGAGCCCAGCACATGGTGGTTGCTCTTAAGAATCTTCTGTATTCAGCTCACCTCTCTTTCCAACCTAAGTCTGAGAGAACCACTGGATGTACTATCTTCCAGTGACTCGTACATACTGCCCTCCCAGATTCCATGCCTAACTTCCCGCTACCTCACCCCTGAGAACTGACCTTGCAGTGTTGAAATCCTGCTTTGTATTCAAGTCCCACTCTATTTTGTGTGTGCGTGTGTGGGGGGGTATTGCTGGGTATGGAACTCCAGGCCTTGTGCTTGCTAGGCAAACGCTCTACCACTTGAGCTAAATCCCCACACCCCTCAAGACCCATCTTAATGCTACATCCCAAATCCCTTCCTTTCCCCAGACAGAGAGTGGCTCTCTCCTTTGTTCATGCCTTTCTTATTCAACCCATTCCAATGAGTCAGGTTGCAATACCTTTCAATCAGTATTTTAAATGGCAACAGAGAGAAAAAATAATGGTAATACAGTATAGTGACCATCATAAATCAGTTCATATGTCTTTCCTCCTTTTAGAATATTGGTGCAAAACTGTTTATTTTATACAAGTATGATGTCAGTAGATGATTGTCGCTATTTTCAATTTCTTTGGAAAAATATAAAGTAGGCAGCCCTATAGTGATCATCAAAATGTTTTTGGTTTTGTTTGTTTTGTTATTTTACTCATACACAAGCAAACAAAGAGTCTAGGCACTACTCCTTTACAGTGTACAGTGGCGAGAAGAGAGATAAAGGAGATGGAGAGAGCAGAGATGAGCATAGGGCTGGTCAGAATCCAAAGTCCCCATGGGGTGACCTGCTCCCTGAATGGGGCCCCAGACACTCTGCGTGGGTGCTAAGCAGGCACAGGCAGGAACCAGGCCATGGTGAAGAGTATATTCATTTGCTAAAATCAGTAACTCTGACTCCCAAGTTGAAACAGGTAAGACTGGCTGCACCAGTTCTAAAACAATGATTTCCAAACTTCAACGTGAATGAGAAACACTTGAAAAGTTTGTTAAATACTAGAGTCTGGGGCCATTCTGCAGACCATTCAGTAGATCTGGGGCATCTGCATTTTAAACAAGCCACCTGTGAGCTGATGTTGCAGGTGGTCCTGAGCCAGCCAAACATCGGAAACACAGCTCCAAACACTGACCATTCTGCTCTCTACTGTGTATCCAAACGCACATGCACCGCTTCCCTGGCTTCTGCCTGTTGTTGCATCTGCTCTCACAGATGTACAACCCTCACGTGTCCCTAATACTTTTTTTCCTGGAGCCTTAGTAATGAAAAGGCTGTAGGAATTCTAGATAACTAATTTCTTTGGAATCAGAGTGAGGTCTTGTGTCCAAGTCACAAGTATTGTATCTGTGAATGCAAAGACAAAACATCCCCCACCACTTCCACCTCCCCCATTGCTGTCTCCCATCCTCCTCCGGAGAGAGGTAAATGCTTTTCCTCTGCAGCGCTGGTTCTGTGCCAGTAGCGTTCGTAGCGTTCTGTTTCTGGGAGCAGATGAGTGTCCAGTACCCAGGTGTCCAGATGCCACACACGAGGAAACGCAGGGAAAGCACCAAATCTGACCAATGTAGAAAATACAGAGAAGCTAATGCTGAAACTTGCTCTTTTGTTTTATGAAAATCACTTAACTGCAGTCATTTCACCTTCAGTTTAAGCTCATGATATCCATCCATTTTCTTGTTTTAATCACCTCTTTGCATCACTGTCAGACTTCAATCACCTCTACAAAAATCCTGACCACTGTTCACACAAATAACCCAAAAGAAGGGGTAAACAACCTTTTCTGGGGCTCCCTCTGGCAGTTTGTATCCTGGTGTTGATCCAGAATTATAAAGACTTTTGAAAAGACTTCCCTGGTAAGTAAAGCTCTCAAACAGATTGATTTACAGGATGCCAGCTAGGGGCCAACCACTCTCATCTAAGACCTGAGTTCATGGAGGAGAGAGTTTTAGGAGCCTGGGAACAAAGCCCAGATTTGATGAGTTTAAGAAAGGTGGGTGAAGCAAGGTATTTTTTTGCTTTACATACAAAATAATAGCAAAAGGAGGTGTGTGAGTGAGGAGTGTGGGGGAAGGGTATTCGTTCCAGTGTTAAAAGAATGAGAAAACGACCATATTATGCGTTTAAAATTTTTTTGCTGTGAGGCAGATGGGCTGTTGGTCGACACTAAATAAATCCTTGAATAAATGAATCTCTCTAGCATGGGGGAGGGGTGGTGATGGAGGGAGTTGGGGGAGGGTGGGAAGTGCCTCGTGCATATGGAACAGATGACTTTTTAAAGGAAAAAGGGATTAAAAGCAAGAACCTAGGGACATTTAATAACTGTGGCATTTTATTCTTGCTTCACGTGGATTATTGGGGATTATCTGCTAAAAGCAAGAGACCAGTCTAATGTTACTATTTGGTTTACCCGTCCTTTTCTCTCATTTCAAATCTGTTACTTCTATGATTTCCATTTGGTTATTGACAGACGAACCAAAAATATGAATAAAATTTCCCTGATAAATGGAAGGCTCTACCCAACTTGCCTTCACTGAGAACAGGAATGGATTTTACTGTCAAATTCAACCTTTCTAAAATCGAAAAGCCCAATTAGAAACATTAAACAAGGGATGCAGGAAAGCTTTTGCAGTTAACTGCAGGAGCTTGGAGTGTGAAGCTGCTGAAGCTCTGTAGGTCTAGCTGGTGGCACAACGCAAACTAGAACCTGGGCATCTACAGCACAACGCCAGCTTCTCGTCCTACCCTGATTTCTGCGCTCTTGAAGTCACACAGCTGTGGACCCCGGCAGATGCTTAGGCTTTGTCCCTTGAGCACCTCAGATCACCTACATCCCCAAAACCAAAGTTTTTCCTTGGACTTTGTGGAGCCAGAAGGAAAGGAAATTCTAAAATGAAGTCTAGCATGGGGAAGATTTAGTCACAAAATTTTCAGTTTGGGGATTCTAGACAAAGGAGATAGTCTTGACAGATGGGATAATCTGAGAAGGTCATTGAAGAGAGTAGTAGAACCAGGAATTATGGTAAGAGCCATGAGTTTTGGAGCCAGTTTCAAACTATAGATTCTAGGCCTGGTCCTGTCATTTACATCTTGACCTGGGACAATGTATGTAAATTCTCTAAATCTCAGTGTCTTTATTTATGTAACAGGAATAACAACATGTCTAGCACAGGGATATTGCAAGCTTTATAATGTCTTTTTTTTTTTTTTTTTTTGTGGTGCCGGGGATCGAACTCAGGCCCTTGTGCTTACAAGGCAAGCACTCTAATCACTGAGCTAAATCCCCAGCCCCTTCAAGCTTTATAATGTAATACAGGGAAATCTCTCCCTCTATATTGAAATGCCACATAATATATATATATATATATAGTAAATATTATAGTGCTGCTTCTCTATATAAAGTATTTTCATTTTCCGACTCCTTCTGCCTTTTTCTCACCTACTCTCAAACTCCTTAGTCCAACCTAGATTTCTCAGTGCTGCGCCTACATGACTCTTGAATTTACTTTGGAATACCATAGAGGGATAATTTGATAAAAACCTGCTAACATAAAGGCATTTCCTCAATAAACACATCAGCAACATCTGCAAGCTTGAGGGCAGGTATTCCAGATGGTGACCATAATTTATACTTGAAATGTTTCAGCATCAGAGAAACTGTCTCACCCTCTTGGTCCAGGTCCAGCCAGAAACAAGAGGAAAGTAGGTCCCCAGAGAGAATATAGTCTGAGGGCAGAGAGCCAGCCAAGAGAGCAACAGATGAGGCAATACAGATAGTCGGAGAGTAAGGAATGTGCCAAAACCTCAGAGGAGGAGGAGAATTGGAGAGGGAAGAAACTAGGCCAGAGGCAAGCCAACTGGAAGGCCTCTTGACTTTAAAGGCCACAGTGAAGTCAGAGGAAGGGAGGGAATGTAAGGGCATCTCCAGGGATTTCTGTAGCAGAGGTTTGGGAACAACAATCTCGTTAGAATGGTACTTGGATGCTACCTTAGATAGCACCAAGGACAGTCAGTTAGATCTAACAAAGATGGTGGTAGAAGGAATGATGGAGATTAAGGAGTGAGAGTGGCCCAGAGGCTATAGCTCCTGCTCCCAGAGCTGTCCCTGGAAGGGAGGAACAAAGTACTTTGAACTGAAAGACATTGGTAGTAGGGCCTCCGAAGCAACATCTCTTTCTGACTTCCTGCATTGCTCTCTCCTGCTCCCCTTTTTCCTCTCAGACAGGCCACCGAAACTAGAAATCATCATCCCCAACGTGGATCATAGAAACTATAACTCCTCTTTCTCAAAGCCATCCATAAAACCTAAAACAATCGCTCTAGCCTCCTCCTTCCTTTCCGAGTAAGAGCTGGTCATAAAGAACTTCCCTGACCTGTAGTGTCTGAGACTAGCTCATAGGGGCCCCCTGGAAGAAGGAAAGCTACACAGAGAAGCCAGGAAGAATCTGCACAGACAGGCCTTGCTGGGTTTCCGCTCAGTCTGTGGCACCAGGTCCTACCCTTTCTGTCCAGTCACATTTCTACACAGCCATCCATTGTTCATCAAAATTAAGCATAATGACGAAAAATTTTCCCTGGGTCTTTGGGTCTGCATTTCTGAAGTTTCTTGTGTCACAGAAAAATTTGATTAAATAAGCTTGTTATGATTGTCTCTTATTTACTTATTTTTTATTAAAGCAATGTCAGCCTTGGGCCTTATGAAGGGGAAGAGAGGTTTTACCTTTCCACACCTACTCTATTAAAGAGGAAAAGAAAATTTGCAAAACTAATGTTAATAAATGTTAGAGTGGGAAGCTGTGGCTCAGTGGTAGAGAGTTCACCTAGAATGCATGAGGCCGTGAGTTCAATTCCCAGCACTACCAAACTATAAACTAGAAAGTAAATGTTTAAATGCCTGTAAAATTTAACTTTATGTTAACCACTTAAAATTTACTCAGCTCATATTTTGTTATGTGTAAATTATAGTCAGATTGGTATATGGTGTGTGGTGAGGACTTCAAAGGCATGGTGGGGACTTTCATAGCTGTAAACAGCCCTCAGCCAGGCGTGGTATAGCACACCTGTAATCCCAGCACTCAGGGAACTGAGGCAGGAGGATCACTGTGAGTTCGAGGTCAGCTTGGGCTATGTAGTGAGTTCAAGCCCAGCCTGAAATACATAGTGAGATCCTGTCTTGAAACACCCCTCTACGCAGAAGCTGTAAAGCAGGACAATATCAACAGAGTCTGGTAGAACAGGTCAAATACTTAAACTCTTTTCCTCAGTTTCTTCATCTATATACTGGAGAGATGAATGGTACCTTTCTCATAGATAGTTTTTGAATCCCCACTTGATATTGATGGGAATAGATGTGATATTACTTGTAAAGCAACTATACAAGGGCCCTAGTACATAGTATGCCAAGACACCATCATTAATTTGTTAATAACAAAGATGGTGACAAATGACATTAGTAATGAAAACATTTCCTATATAATACATCCAAGAGCTCCCAGTATGCTAAGCATGTATGAATCTGAATATTCTTCTCTCTAAATATACTGAGTGGCACACCAGTCCAAAGCCAAAATGTGACTCTCCATGTGTAGACTTCTACCCTTATGTTCTGATTTGGCTTCTGATGATGTGGCCAGTATGCTTTCAAATCACAAAGTGTGACAGGAACTTCCACATCCACAACTGTTTTTGCTGCTTGTAGCTGCCCTCTGAGGCGGATGGTGGATACTCAGCAAGACAGTGCAAAACAGTGAGAAGGGCCAGTCCCAAGTTCCGTGCTGGCCCTCTGATTCTGCGCAGTTACTTTAACCATTTTAATCCCTGCTCGCTCACCATGAACCGGGATACAATTCCTGTTTTGTGGGACCCACACTCTTGTGGGAATCCGAAGATGACTGTGCGTCAAAGCACTGTACCACAATGCCCATCTGCAAATATCTGATCTGCCCTTATTTTGGGAGATAAGAAAACTAAAATAGGCTGAAATGACTTGACATGTGTGAAACCTTTCAGCTAAGCAGGAGATGACTAGAACAGGAAATGGGGTCCAGATGTCTGCTTCACAGAGCACTGCTTCCCGGACTGTGGCCTTCCCCGCAGACCCTTCACCGCAGCAGAGGAAAAGGGACTCAGGCCACATGGGCCCCCGTGGTCAGGATTTTGCAGAGCGGATCAGGCCAATAAGCCACAACACTGTGGCACCACAGGCCACGCCACCACCTCTGTGGGAAGTATGGCTTCCTATGCGGCCTCTGCACCGAGCAAAAGCCCTTGAAGGATAAAGTCAACTCTTTGCTACATCTCACTTCATACTGGGGCTGTGGAGGAAGACTGCAGGGTTTAAGATTTCTGCAGATGCGCTTGCAGCCATTGTGTGTTGTATCATTTATTTCTGCTTTAATCAAGGTAATAATAGCTACTACTTCTCGTGAGCTTCATATAGGCACTTTACCCATCAATCAGTCCTCACTACAGGCCTCTAAGGATGTAGATGCTATTATTATTACCAGTTCCTTAGGAGAAAACACGTCGATCCTATGGATTAGGTTACATCTCCAAGGTCATGTAGCAGAGTACGCTGTGTCAGAGGTCTAGCCTCTTCCTCATGCCAGCATTTATCAAGGAATGGGCTGTTGGCTATGTGTGTCAAAAATCGTCTAACATCAGCTGGGCCCGGTCCAGGAACAGACCTGTAGTCCCAGAACTTGGGAAGCTGAGGCAGGAAGATGGCAAGTCCAAGGCCAGCCTGGGCAGCTTAGACTTAACTAGACCCTGTCTCAAGATAAAAAAAAATACTGATAATAATAAATGAGCTTGGGACATAGCTCAGAACAAAGGTCCTGGGGTCAATCCTCAGTACCACAAAAACAAAAACCGAACAAACAAAAAGTCACCGAATGTCTACTCCTTCACCTGAACTCCATCTTCATTAACTGACTCAGATAAAGGTAGGGAACAGCAACAAGAGCCCAGAAATCTGCATTTCAGCGAGGGTCACAGCTGATTCCCATGAGCACCCAAATCTGAGAAGCATGGCCGCTCCCACTCTCCACCCTCCCGGGTGCTTTGTCACATGCCAGGTAAGGAAGGGAGCAGTCTGACCAACACTGGATGTTCTGGCACCCTTGTAGACAACAAACGCCAAGTCCTTCCCCCTTACAACTCACTGAATAACCTACGCAGTTTCTTTTTCACAGGTTTGAGTGGGACAAGGTTGTTCTGTTGACTGACAGGGATTTTAGCATGAATAATTAATGGGTAGGGCAGCCAGTACACTTGACTAATGTAGTATTTCAAGCTCTGCTTTCATGCTGAAGGGATTTGCCCTCCCTTAATGCATGTCTACATCCTGTCCCAGTCCTCCAACAGCATTTCCCACAGATAGGGCCAGTTCAGAGAGCCTCTGTTTCGCAGCCCTCAGAGTAAGCCAGCACTTGCTTTTATCTTGAGGTAAGGTCCTTCATGCTGACGGGATGCCACTGTGCGTTGTCCTGATTTTTATTACTTCCTGTCCAGGCCCTCAGTGCCCTCTTGGTTACAACCCACTGACAGAATCAGCTTGGCTGATATCATTCAGAGGAATCATATTCTCTCTCTCTGTCTCTCTTTCTCTCTCTGTGTGTCTCTCTCTCCCTCTCTGTCTCTGTCTCTCTCTGTCTCTCCCTCTCTGTCTCTCTCTCCTCTCATCTCTACTTTGTATCTCTACCTCCTTCCTCTACCCTCTGCTGTTTCCCAACTTGAAAAAACACTTAGATTGAATACTGTACTTGAATATTGTATTGTCCAATTAGGACAAAGGATTCTATTATCAAGATGTATGATCTCGTTTGCTGTGTTTCTGAAAATTTTTATGGAGCAATTTCATTCAACAAATGTTATATGAAACCTTAATGAAAGACTAAATACTTCCTCCCAATAGTCAGGAACAAGACAAAGACATTTACTTTTATCCTTTTGTAAGGCAAACAAATGCACTCTGATTGGGAAATAAGTAAAACTATTTCCATTCACTGATCACACCATATTGTTGGTAGAAAATCTCAAATAATTCACAAGAAACTACTAGAAATAATGAGGATGCAAAGTCACAGGAAATAAGACCCATTTACACACAAAAAACATTACTTTCTCTATATTAGCAACAACAATCCAAAAATAAAATTAAGAAAACAATTTCATTTCTAACAGCACCAAAAATATATGTAATAGTAAGTCTAATAAAAGAAGTGGTAAATGTGTGCTAGAAACTATAAAATATAGACGAGATACATTAAATAAAATTAAAATAAATAAGATGTTTCAAGTTCCTGAACTAGAAGATTCAATATTATTAAAGTAGTGATTTCTCTCGAATAGACATATAAATTCAACAAAATCCTATCAAAATCACAGCAATGCACTGCCTTTTGAAATATATTGACAAATTAATTCTAACATTTATACGAAAAAGTAAAGGACCCAGAAAAGCCAAAACAACTTTAAAAAAAAGGAACAAAGGTGGAAGACATATTAATCAATATAAAAATTTATTATAGCCAGGCATGGTGGGTCACACCTCTAATCCCAGCACTTGGGAGTCTGAAACAGGAGGATCGCCACAAGTTCAAGGCCAGGCTGAGCTACATAGTGAGACTCTGTCTCAAAAAACCAAAACCAAACAAACAAACAAAAACTCCCCAATAAATCGTACTTTATTGAATTTTAGATTTTTTGGCACTTCAGAATACTTTTTGAAAAGTCCTGTTAATGTGATAAGACACTTAAAACTACTATAATATAAAAAATTCTTACTTGTATAATAAAAAATAATGAAATTGGAAAATGGGCAAAGGATTTGGATGAATGTGTTCCCAAACATACATAAATGGTGAATACACATATGAAAAATACACACCAACATCGCTAGGCATTAGGGAAATGCAAATTAAAGCCACAATTAGATACTAATTCGTATCTGCTAGAATGACCATAATAAAAACAAGATCATAGCATGTGATGGTGAGGAAGTGGAAAAACTGGAGCCCTCTTACGCTGCTGGTGGGAATATAAAAGGTACAGTCACTTTGGAAAACTGTTTGGTAGATCTTCAAAATGTCAACTGTAGTGTTATTACATGACCTGGGATTTATCTTTCATTAATTTTGAGTAGGCATTTATTCACTCTAGACATCTATCTGCTAAGATAAATGAAAATATGTGTCCACGCAAAAACTTATTCATGAATGTTCATAGCACCATCATTTTATAACAGCCAAAAAAGTAGAACTCACTCAAATGTCCACCAAGTAAAGAATAGGTATATGAAAATGAAATACCCATACAATGGAATATTATCATCAATAAAAAGAAAGAAGTACTGATACACACTATGATGTGGATTTTTGTAACAAAATCATACTAAATAAGTGAAGCCAGTCATAAAATACCACATATCATATGATCTGTTTGACATGAAATGTCTAGTATAGTCAAGTCTACAGAGACAGAAAGTTAGTTAGTGATTTCTAGAGGCTAGAGGAAAATGACTGCTAATAGACACAGTGTTGCTCTTGCAAATGATAAAAATATTCTAAAGTAATATGATACTGCACAACTCTGTAGGTGAAAAAAATCACTTATTTTTACATTTTTACTTTTATAGTAAAAATAAAACCATTTTTAAATAAAAACAAATAACAAAGGACACTATTAAGAAAATGAAAAGATAAGACACAGAATGAGAGGAAATGCTTGCAAACCATATATATGATAAAGAAATTGTATCTAGAATATACAAAGAACATTTACAAATCAATAAGAAGAAAAATGATCCATACACAGTAAGATAATGATTTAAATAGATGACTCAACATGTGAAATGAACAAATGGCTAATAAGCATATGAAAATATGCTCAATGTTAGTCATTAGTAAATTAAAACTATAATGAGATACAATTTTACATCTATTGGAATGGCTTCTATCAAAAAGACAGACAATTCTGTGTTGGAAAGAACAAGAAGAAACTGGAATATTGATACTTTGCTGATGAGAATACAAAATAGCACAGCCAATTTGGAAAACAGTATGGCAGTTTCTTGAAGCATGTCACATTAAATTATCACACAAATTATCACACAAATTATCACACATCTCCAGAATCTGGAGATGAAAACATATATTCACATGAGACATGTTTGTTAATTTTCACTGTAGCTTTGTCATGGCCTAGACTTGGAAATGATCCAAATATTCACCAATATCCAACTGCAAAGCAATAAACAAAATGTGGCAAACTTACAATTTTTTCTTTCTTTATATATGTAATATTTTGTTTATATTAAAGCAGAAAGAAAGAAGAAAAGAAACGAACTACTGATATATTATTGGGATACAATTTTCCATGGTCTAAGGCACTCATTGCCTCTGTTCTAGGGCATCTTTTTCACAGATGATTGTGTAGCAAACAGCTTCGGAATATGGAGGTAACACTTCTCTTTGGAGAAGAGAGATGATTTGTTTGATGTTCAGTTTAATTTAAAAGAGAAAAGTCTCTCTCCAAGACAAAGATTGAGTAGGTTTGCTTGTAGACCATTATTTTAAAATTGGACTTCTGTAAGCTTGGGCACCTTCACTTTAACCCACTATATGCACAGCACCCATCTAAAGCCACCTGTATCACCCCAAAGACTTGAGGGGATGGGGGATTGGTACAAATGTGAAGCTCGTGTTGCTTGCTGAGCTATGAGTACTCAAGTCCTTTCTCCCTGAGATAGAGGTCTTCATATCTTCTTTCAGTAACCATAACTATAACAGGCTCACTTGGCTTGCAAGTAGGATAAACATTTAGATCTTCCATAGTTCTTGACATATAGGTGAAATATAGAGGAACCTCAAAAATACTATGATAAGGAAAAGAAGCTGGAAGTGAAAACTATTATATGATTCTGTCTACATGAAATACTCAGAGAAGTTGAATTTATAAAGACAGAAAGCAAAGCTGAGACTGAGTGCAAATGGGCATGGGAACTCTTTGGACTGATAGAAATAGTCTAAAACTACTTTGTAGTCAAGCATGTAGTTAAATTTGTAGAGATTTGTACAAGCCTCTAAACTTAGTAAAAAAAAAATCATTAAATTGAATTTTTATGGTATGTAAACTACTACCTCAACAAAGCTGTTTCAAAAACATAGTACGAGATTACTTAACACTTACTAGAAAGGCTAAAATGGAAAAGAGTGGCAATAGGTGGGTTGGCAAGAATGTGGAGCCACAGGAACACTCATGGGTTGCTGGTGGAGTATATAATGGGGCAACTGCTTGGGAATCATTTGGCAATTTTTTGAAAAGTTAACATCCACTGACCCTATGAACAAGCAATTCTGCTTCCTAGGCCTTTACCCCCAAGAAGGGAAATGAAAACACCTGTCCCCCCTAAGAAGGGAAATGAAAACACCTGTCTGTAAAAGAGGTCTGTGAGAATGTTTATGCCAATTTCATTCATAATTGCAAATTACCCAAATGTTTGTCAAGAAATAACTGAAGTGCGGTATATCCAGATAGTAGAATGTTATTTTGGCCAAAAACATTATTGATGTGTCAATAATGGATGACTCTCACAGATATTATCCTGATCAACCAGATACAAAGGAGTGCATCATGTACAAAGAAATCAGACATCAGAAATTAGATAGAGTAATACATCATGTATCATTCTGTTTATATGGAGTTCTAGAATAGATAAAAATTGATGTACGCTAATAGAAATCAAATCAGAGATGATGGGGGCACGATGAGGGAACACGGGAACTTTCTGGGGAAGCACAAGTATTTTACATCTTGATTAAGGTGGGGAGCACACAGCACATGTATTTGTCAAAAGCCATCAACCGACATATTTAACATGTGTATATTTTATTGTATATAAATTACACCTTAATAAAGTAGACTTTTTTAAAAAATGAGTTTATGGTTTTTCTTCCAAATCACTACTCTTATTGTAGAACAATAACATCTTCCAAGTTAATCTGGTCAGAAACCTTAAAAGTTTTGTTAACATTTCCCTCTTTTTCATCTTCCAAATCCACTTAGCCATAGTGAATTTTCCCTTTGAAATCTCACCATTTGTGACTACTGTCTCCTCTGAACTGTACATCTATTGTGTACACCAGTCTTGCACAGACAAAAGCAGAGTGAGGAAAAGGAGAGAGCAAAGGAAGAGGAGGAGGGGAAGAATTTGTAACAACAAATTCCTGTTTGTTATTTTTGAGGGAGCAGATATACACTTAAACCCTGCATTGTGATTGTGTTTGCAACAAATGCAAAGGCAGAAATGTAATGATTGGTAGCTCGGAGCCTGGCGCTAGAAGATTAGGTTCCGATGACTCTTGAGTCTATTAACTTTATGGCCTTGGGCAACTGAATCCCTCTGAATCTCAGTTTCCCCCTTATTACTCTGCTACTAATAAGACAACCACACACCGTCAACTCTTTTTCACTCTTTGAGTGTTTTTTGTCATTACATAATTAAATAGTTAAAAACCAAATGACAAAAATAGCAATGTGTCAGATGCTACGGCAGCGGTTGTGATGGTGTTGCAGGAGGACCGAAGAGGAGCACTAACCAGCTAGCCAAACTTCACAGTTCGAGGGCATTGTCCCTATCGCTTCCCTTACCAACTCCAAGTTCAGATTCACCAAACCACCCTCCAACCCTATAATTCACTACAAGGACTCAGAACTCAGAGAACGCTACTATTCTCATGGATAAGGTTTCATTTCGGATGAAAACCAACCAACAGAAGAGATGCACAGGGCAGAGCACAGGAAGGTTTCAAATGCAGTGCCACCATTGCCCACTCTCCACGGAGTCAAACATATCACCCTTGAGCATCGACGCGTGACAATGAACTTGGAGTATTGCCAACCAGAGCCTCTCACCTGAGCTTCAGGGTCCCAGCTTCCTCACATCTACGTGATTGGCATGGCTGATCGATCGCCGTGTGATTGCACTCAGTCTTTCAATTCCAATATACTACGAGACTCAAAACCCTTCCTCTGAGTCACAACTTGGCTATTCTGGTGTGGTCACCCCTACCCAGAGCTGTCAGATGTGCTTAATCTCACCTTAAGATCCAGTGTGGCCAGCCTCCACCTTAAATAAAACACTCCTGACAGGTGTGACAGAGCACTGAAGGCCGACTCTCTTCTTCAGGTAAAGCCAATTTCTTTATTCACAGGCATCCAGCCCAGATAGGGATCCAGTGAAGGTTTATTGTCAGAGTTGAGATAAATCGAGACTCTGACCAAACTGTACTGAATTCATTTATTATTTTTTGTTTTAAAAATAATTATATTCTTATATACTTAAATATTAGAGCAGTACTTCTTATTCCTCAACATTTCTGTTATCTTGCCCATTTTCTTCCTTTGTTTCCTCCTTATGAACAGTTCATGTTTTCCAAAAATTAGAATGTTTTGAAAGATTGTAAGAAAAACTAAAACGAAGGTTAAACATGTGTGTTTTACTTTTCAAAGAAGAAAGTAAAAGAATGGGCAAAATCAAGTCTGGGAGTTTACTTGTTTTTAATAATCTTTGCTTTGATCTATATCGATATAGGTAACTGGAAATTGTCAGAGATTGGTTTATGTGAATGTTTAATTTTACTTGATTTTTGCAAGATAATTCTTTAGCAAAAGAAATTTCCAAATAATTTCCCATTTCAACAGTAATAGGGCAAGAAAAGGAGATCAAATCCCTGAACTATTTACTTAGATGAACAGAAATACCCCGTTTTGCAATAATGGATATGCAAGATTTAGCCATGAAAGGGTTAGGGTAAAATGCAAATCCCTCCAGTAGTCATTGAAATCTAAGAAAATCTTTCACGGAAATTAAACACTTGATCAAAAAGAGGAAAGGGCTATTGTCAGGAGCTGAGATTAAACAACAGAATTGTCTGAGAAGAGGCCTCAGTTATAAGAAGCAAGCAGTTAATAATATCCTCTCAGGGGTCTGCTTTCTTCGAGATGTCACTTTGGGAAAATGCAAGAGTTTCATTTTCTTTTAGCTAAGACAGGACAAGGCATCTTACCTTTGAAAAATGTAAAAACTTAAAAATGTTTAAATTTGAGAAAAAGCAGAACCAAGAAGTAAGCACTTATTCTTCCAGTATAATCTAGGAGATACGAAAGTATAACCCTAAATTAGGGTGAAAGATATTTGAAAAATACACTTCCATTAAATTTTATTCTGTAAACAGAGATGTAGAAACAAATCAAAAGTAAGATCATATGGATTCAAACGTACTGCTATGAGACTAACCATTTCTATCATTTGAGCACTTTGCTTCAAGTCATTACATGGTCCAGAAAGAGGAAGAAGAGAAAAAAAGAGGAGGAGGAGCAGGAGCAGGAAGGGCAAAAGCGGGGTGGGGGGACAGCCCCAGAGGAATGAATCATTTTCCCCTGTTGTGTTTCTCTAACGGATTGCATGAGAATAATTTACCATCGCTGTCATCACCCACCATCATAATTATCCCCACTACTACATATTAACTGCCAAGTAGTCTAGGCATTGTACTATGCACTTAGCATAGTAACTTAATTCTCACAGAAGCACTGAAGGTTAAAATACATGCATTTATGTATTTATTTATTTAGGTGGAGGTGGAGAGTGAACCCAAGGCCTTGAACATGCTAGAAAAACACTCCACCACAGGGCTAGGTTCCCACCTCCCACACTTTTCTTTTTTGGTGCTGGGGATCGGACTCAGGGCCTTGCTCTTACTAGGCAAGTGCTCTACCACTTGAGCTAAATCCCCAACCCTCACCTCCCTCATTTGATCTTAGCCAGAAGGCAGAAAAGCAATCCCTACCTCCTATTATTCCCACTTTAAAGTTGCAATATCTGGTGTTCAAAGAATTCACACAGTAAGCAATTGAGTTAGATGATGTGAAAAGCTACTTCTGTGAGACTCTAAATTCCCTTGGCCTTTTCCCTTCACCTTGTGGATCAGTAAGTTAACATTTTCTACAAGCAAATTATATTTGTAACTATAGCCAGTACTCGGGACTGGTACTTGCCTGTTAGGTCAGGGCCTGGAATGACAGTAAGGCCTCGGCTCTGTGGGTCCAAGGTTAACAGAAGATGTGGCCTACAACTCAGTGGGGAGTGGTCACAGGCAAGCAGATCATCTTTGCTTGGTGGTCTGAATAATTTTGGTGCAGCTGGGTCCCAGCATCAGGCAGACCAGTGAGGCTCCGGGGTCTAACACTCAGAGGCCACAGACAGAAAGAAAAATACGTGTGTGAATCTCTGCATCTCCACTTTGAAAAGTCCTGGGAGGCGGCTGTGTTGTCCCAACTTGGACCAGTCTCTTAGACCACTCAGCCACGGCCAGGGAGACAGAGTCATACAAGAAGATGGCTCTTCCATTCAGACCACAGGGTTAGAGTGCAAGAAAGAAAAGTAATTCCCTCAAAGGAGGGGATGACACGCATATGGAGCCCCAGGGAATTACTGTGGCAGCCTCCCGAGTCAACCAAAGGTTGCACCTGACATAAGGGCTAGGTTCTAAAGTCAGCCTGAGGGTGAAGCATCACATAGATCAAAATTATCCTTAAAAAATCTCTGAAGTGGGTACACAGCTTCAATTTTTAGTCCCACAGAGCACTGAAAACCATCAAGCTCCTTTAAAGGAAGTCTACAAGCTGATGTTTGGAACAACAAGCTTGCTCTTAAGTAAGCAATCACATCCCTTTCCAAGAATGGGGGTGCAGAGAAAATATCAGAAGTGCCCCTCCTCAGCCACAGTGGGTGTTCCATCCTTTTTTGATATTTAGCTTTTATTACTTTAATGCACATCAATAAAATAGTTGTAACACTGAGAGAGATATATGAGAGTACATAGCACAGGGTCTGGTCACAGAAGATCCTCAATAAATGCTTGCTGGATTTAAATCCAAATCTGGCCAGAAAAAGACAAAAGCAGTTTTCTATCTGGGTGACATTCAGTGTTGTAGCTGTTCCGCACAGCAATCATTTCCTCCTGACTGGGACTTGGCCTGCTAACCTTCAGTGGAGTTACATGTTGGCAGAGCTTCTTAGAGCATGCGTTTTCTGCCAGGAAAGAGAGCTTGAAGAATACACAGTGTGCTGGGGTGGTTTGGCAACCTGGGTCCTAAGCCTGGCTCTGCCAATATTAGCCACAAAACTTTGGTAAATCTTTTCAGTTCTCTGGGCCTCAGTTTCCTCACAGGCAAAACTGGGATGCTACTACCTCCTTACCAGTAAGGCTGTTGGGGGGAGATTGATTTGGATAACTAGCACTGGAATGATGTGACTTTCTTTCCCTCCTAGGAAGGCTCACACCATGCCAGGCCTCAGGACACCAAGGCCCAGAGAGAGCCCAGGATGCCTCCTGACACATCTGCAGGAACTGATTAAAGCGGCAGTTGTAACTCAAAGAGAAAGGTAATGTGTAATTCACTTCTGTTTACTCAAGTGGGCAGGAACTATTTCTATCAAGTTGCCAGATCATTATTTGTAAATACATTGAATTGTGCCTAGTAAGCACAAGATTTTTTAATTTATATGTGTGTATGTGATGTGACCTTGGTGAAGACGGGCGGGTGTTGTGCTCTGAAACGAACTCTGGGCACACTGCTGACTGTTATATGTGTATCAAGCCCATTTCAGAAATAAGTTGTGAAAGTATTTCATTGCTAGTAATGCGTATGTATATATGAAAAACCAACTCAGTTTCTCCTACCACATATACTCTCCTAACACAGCACATTTCTCTGACACCAGATGTGCTTCTTCACTCCCGAGCACCCCTATGTACGAGTCCTCAGTGGACCCCAATCGGGCGTCTTCTAACTCTATTGATTTCTGATGCAATCTACCTGGAGTTGGTGTCAAATCCCACTGCTGGAGGGCTCGGTCCCAGACTGTCCCTGACGTCAGATGCCAGTCACAAACACTGGCTGTGGCCTGTTCCATCTGACTGACCCACTATCATTTGGGTTCACCTCACCCCCTCTTTGTATTTGAATAGTTTGCTAGTGTGGTTTACAGAATTCAGAGGACTGCTTACCCCCATTTACCCATTTATTATGAAGGATATTAAAAGGAGTACCGATGAAGAGCCAAATGGAAGAGATGCCCAGGGCGCGGTACGGCCCAAGGACACTGAGCTTCCCTGGCTTTCTTTCTGAGCACACCTCTCGCTAGGAACCTCCATGTGTCCAGCTCTCTGGAAGTCCTCAGAACTCCAGCCTTTAGGTACTTATGGAAGCTTTATTTTGTAGGCAAGATCGAGTCAACCATTGTCCATTTGTTTATCAACTCGACTTTCATCCTCTCTGTCCTCCCCAAGGGTCTGCGGGTGAGGTGTTGGAATTTCCAAACCTCTAATCACCTGTCTAGTTCCCCTGTCCACCAGCCTTGATCCTTAGACTGAGGACCCTCAGTCACCATCCTCTCATTAGGATGCAAAAGGCATTTATCACTTCAGAGAATCCAAAGATTTTAGGAGCTTTATGTCAGGAAATTGGGATGGAGATAGATATATATTTCATACACAGTTGAAATTTTCCCTGATTGGTTGTTGCAAAATAGTTTAGTCATAGTTTATTCATTATAATGTAGCTCTTGTATGTATGTTTAATACATGTTATGCTCATGAGTAGCCCTTTTGGCCGACAGAAAAACTCAGGTATGGTATAAACATTCATTCCTAACATATGGCCTCTGGACATACCTAGCCTGGAGATCTAAACCAGCATGGGAATAATTTGATGTAATCTACTCTCTTAGATTGTCTAACATAATTGCCTTAATATTATATTTACTAATTAGTTCATTTGGCTAGAAATTAGGGTACTTTTTTCTTGATAAGTGTGATTTAGAATCCCAGGCTGATTTTACAGAGGAGATTAAGTTTTATTCATTTCACTTTAATGGCCTTCTAGGACTCCAGTTCCGTTGTTGATGAAATACAGTATTGCTCAGTAAGTTGACACCCAGATTTAATGAGTTTCTAGGGAGAATTATTACAGGATGACATAGACCAAAGCAGCACACCTTGTTTAAAAACATGTATCATGTGGTATTTATTTTCTCAGGTCATATATTCCCCATCATGTAGCCTGTCTCTGGGATATACATTTCCCTAGAATAAACAGAACTTTCATGATCGTTACATATATTATAGCACCTCTACACTACAGCAGGGTCCAGTAGGAGACTCCAAACTGCCCCTAGAAGATGGTTCAGCACAGACTCATCAAACTGGTTATCCCACTTGGTCACAGACCCAGTGAGAACATATGCCAGAATGCAGGACAACAGCAGGCAGATACATTGATAACTTTAGGAAATAAGAAATGCAAAATTTCACTAAAGCCAAGATCTAACCATTCAATCATCTAGCTCCTTCTGCCTTTCTGCCTGTTTATGTTGCCAATCACAGCAGCGCCAAACAATTCATTATTTATTTGTTTTTCGGGATGACAGTGAGAAAGCACAATATTCCAGAAAGAAAGAACAGCAGACGCAGAGACCTGGAAGCAGCAACATGGGAAACTCATGGCAATAAGCCCAGGACTGCTGGGGTATACAGATACGAGAGAAGACTGATGAGGGGGGCAGTGGATGGAGAAGGTCAAGGACTGCAAGGGTGTTTGCCTCATTATAAGGGCACCAGGAAGCTACTGAATAGTACTAAGTAAGGAAGTCACATGATTGTATTTGTACTTTTATAAATTTTTGTCTAGCTGCAGGATAGCGAATAGGGGGTCAGAAGAATGTGAAGGAAGTAGAAGAAGGACTCCAAGGTTTTGATTTGAGCAAACAAGGGTCTCAGACTATTTGTGAAAGAGAGTGACACTGAAGCACAGGCAGGCTTTTTGTTTATTTTGTTATTATTTGTTTTGGGGAATGGAGGAGATTATGATGATTTTAGTTTGAGACGCACTAAATTTGGGTTGCTTGGGACACATATATATTAGTTGGCTTGGGCAGCCATAATAAAACACCACAGACTGTGTGGCCTAAACAACAGAAATGTATTTCTTGCAATTCTGGAGGCTGGGGAGGCCAAGGTCAAGGTGCAGGCAAGGTAGGTTTCATTTTTCTTTTCTCTTGGCTTGTGGGTGACTGCCTACAAGTTCTCAGTGAGAGAGAGAGAAGGGACTGAGATTTGGGGGTTTTTGTCGGGGGGAGTACTGGGGATTGAACTCAGGGCCTTGTGCTTGCTAGGCAAGCACTCTACCACTTGAGTTAAATCCCCAACCCCTGAACTTTTTGGTTTTTTTAATGTGTCTTTTTGTAGGACACTGAACATATTGGGTCAGGGCCACACTCTTAAACCTCATTAACCCTAGTTAGTCACTTAAAAGCCCCATTTCCAAATTTAGACACAGTGTCGTTGGACTTCAATATATGAATGGAGGGGGGATAAATATTTTGTCCATAACATACATGGAAGCAGAGATATCATCTGGAGTCAGGGAGGGGTTGAAGCCCAGAGGCAGGGCTGGGAAGGAGGTCCTGATTTGATAATGACTGGTGTAAAATTGCCACTTGATGCCCTGGCAGAGAGAGAAGGGAGGCTCTTTGGCATGCAGACTTAAAATAGGAGGAGAGGGCAAAGGGGACTGAGAAGGAATAGCAAGAGTTGGCAAGAAACCAAGAGAAGGTGGCAACAGAGCAGCCAGGAGCCAGCACAAACACCAAGTGAGTGAGGCACTTTAAATAAGCAACTTTGCCACTAAGAGGTGATTTCTGGGTTCTCACCTTTTTTGTTACTGTGAGCAGCACAGTTTACACTATTTACACTGATCAGATTTAGATAGTGCCAGATATTGATGAGGCTGTAAAACCACTTATGAGAAATCTATTTTAAAACATAAGAGGAACACACTAGAATATGAAAAACCATAATAGTTAACATTTAATTGGGACTCACTATGTGCTAGAGGGTTGCTATTTTAAATTCTTTATAAATATTAACTCATTCCATTCTCACAATAGCCCTATGAGATTATATTTAACTGAGTTAACATTTAAAGACTTAGTAGAATATGTGGGCATATAGTAAGCACTATATATACACATCAGTTATTTTGACTCTCTTGATTATTTTACAGATGAGAAACAAAGTGGCAGTGGGCATAGATATGTTGCATTAGGCAACTTGGCAGGCGGTAAAGTTGAGATTTGAGGCCACCATACTGTGCAATCTCAGAGCTCAAACTCTTAACCATGATATTAGAAGGTGATTGGATTCTCTTTTCCACTGAAGATGAAGTCATTTCTGCGATTTCATTAAAAATAACATGATCATGCTCACACAAGACAGCCTGTGACAGTTTGGTTTATATAGCAAAGCACTTCCAGGATGAAGCAGACACAACAGTGTGGAAGGTAGGCTGTAGGTAGAGGAAATCAAGCTCTGGTTAAAAATACTTGCCTGCGAGGTGCTTGTGTGGAACAGGAGTCCTGAGACCAGAATACCAGGCACAGGTGAGGAAGGGGGTGTGTGTGTGTCTAACCGGATAGGGTCCCCAAACATAAAATCAAGTTCAGGGAGTTTGAAAGAAATTATTACCAGTTTCTACCATTAACATTTTAAAAAGGAAAGATAAGAGAAAGAGAGGAGATGAAAGAAAACAAGATTGAACGCTAGGCACTCTGCAGGCTTATAAAATCATCATGGTGACTTGAGAAGCACCTACCATGCTGCTTTTGAAGAGAAGAAAACTGAAGTTCAGGAGTTCAGTGACTTGCTAGGGACCCCCAACCTGTAAGTGCAGGGCGGAACTAGCACCTGAACGGCTGAGTTTTGAAAGTTACTCTCTCCCCATTATGCGAGACGGCACATAATCGTAACTTTCCTCTCAATCGTGTCCTTCTTCCTGTCTTAAATCAGGGGAAACCCTGTTCTTTTAACAAACAAACCCACCTTTTAAAACTACAACTCTTCAGTGATTAGAGTGCTTGCCTTGCGAGCACAAGGCCCTGAGTTCAATCCCTGGCACCACAAAAAAAAACAAACAAACAAACAAAAAAACAAAAAACAAAAATCTACAACTCTCACATTGCCCCTTTTATTTCTTTCTTCTCTTCCTTCCTTCCTTCTTTACTTCCTTCCTTCTTCCTCTTCTTGGGTTTTTGTTTTGGTAACAATATTATGATCTTATCAAAGGTAAACAAATCACTAAACTTTTAAAAATCTCAAATATCAGTGGTTCATAAAGGTACTTTCACCACCAAGCCTTGAATGAGAAAAATAAAAGTAATGTGCTCAGCTTCCTCATAAACTAAACGTATTCTTTTTAAAGGACATTTAGGATTCTTTGCTTGCTGCCTACCTGGCGTTAAAATGTCTTTCTTTTACAAAATGATAATGATGGCAACCAGTAATTTCTTCTTAGCATCCTGACTTGGCAGTGGTACTCTTGGCCTGCCCCTCAGTCCCCAGTTCTACACCGTCTTCCCTGCCCCCATGACTGCTTTGCTCTAGGAACTGCTGCAGCAATGGACACCATGTTTTGCGTTTGTCTATTTCCCCCTTAGTTCCTCCTCCTCTTTTTGTTACTGCTTCTAATACCTAATCAAATATACGGAAACTTCTAAATGTCTTTGTATTTGCTACTGTAGCCTGAAAAGGCAGAATTTTTGCAAACAGGAAGAAGCTGACAACTCCTCTGAAATATTTTCTCTGAAAGGAGTGAAAATGCTGCCTGCTGAGGTATCTCACACCAAACATGCTTCTGAATTACACGCAAACCTGGTTATAAAAGCCAAACTAACTCCAGATATGTCACTCTTTTGTAGAAAACCACTTGTTTTTATCAGAAGAGTATATTGAATAGAATTGAAGTGAAATTATTTTTATGACTTTTGCAAAGACCTTTAGACAAAAAAAAAAAAAAATTCTTCCAGGTTTATTTAGTAAGCTTCTTTAAAGAAGAAACTTCATACAGAATTCATTCCTGTAATTTTAGAACCCAAAAGAGCTTCCATCCCCCAAGTGTCTCCCTACCGACTTACAACAAAACAGCTCAGTGAAAGTGGGGACAGCAAGATTCCCAGGTGATTTTACCTTTGTAGGGGTGACTTTTCTCTAGTCTTATCCAGAGGCTGCAACTCTTTTAACCTCCCAGCTCATAATCCTGTTCCCTTGCAGTGCCCTTCCCCCACTCCATCTGTTTCCTCCTCTACCACTGCAAAAGAGTTTTATGGACTATTTTTAGTATAGCGAAAGAAAACACAGCCTCACAAAATGGATATAAACTTGGTAACTATCCTAATATTTATTGTTTGACACTTGATCCATGTCCTGCCTAAGGCTTCTCTCCCTGCCACAAATGCAGGGATTTTCCCAGTCACTCCCAAATGCTCTTCCAAGTAGGCTTGGGATTCCTCTGCCAGGCCTTGGGAAAAGTTACGTTGTCATTGTGTTTCAGCTGCTTCTCGCCTCTTTCATCCCATAATGTAGGCAGTTTCAACTTGCTTTCCTACACCAGTGGTACGCAGGACCGAGCTTATGCTATCTCTAGAGAGTTATATGTAAAATTTTCAGAAATTTCACTGGTCAAGTTTTAAAAGAGTCAATATTAGAAGTTCAATGATACAAACTTAAAATGAATAAAACTATATAAAACCAAAAGTAATAAGTAGTCAAAATGTATCACTTTCTAATTACTGTACTGCATTTTACTACTTTTTATCAGTGGAAGACTTTTTATGTCCATTGTATCTGAATGGAGGGAATAGTATATAATCGTAGGCCACCGTGTAGCCCTTTCCCAGTCTGTGTTCAGTGACATCACATTGGTAGTTTGGAATGTCCTGTGGGAGTATTTACGCTACTTTTATAAATTATCCCCATCACACTTCCTAAAGCCAGTTTTGAAGTGTCTATCCATACATTATTGTGCAGCACCATGGGAAATCCAGCTGTCCCTCTGCAGTGTCCGAGGAAAACCAGAGGCTTGCACACTAGTGCTGGTAGAAATTCTGAGTCATCGGCATCTGTTCTGCAATCTTACTTTGTTCCTCTGGTCAGCTCTCTCCTCCCACTCCAGTTGCCATTTTTTTCCTCACCTTCATTTCTTTCCACCGTTTAATCCTCTCCCTCTCTCCCCCTTACTCTTAGAAGGCAAATTTGTACTCCACAGAGAAAACAGAAGCCACCCAAGGAGCACTCCCTGGACTTCCTGACTCCTAATCTATAGAGGGGCCTGAGGAAGTACTCTGCCTTTCTTATTACAATGGAGGAGGTGCCCGTTCTGCTGAGCCGGCCTTTTTCTTCTGCCCCTTCCGGACCTTCCCTCTCACCCTTTATCTTGTCTTCTGTTTCCTCTACCTTTCCTTCTCAGTGCCTCTCTATCCAGATTTTAACTTGCACAGTTCTCTGCCATCTAAGCCAACAAACTTTCCCAGTCCTATGTCCTCCAGTAGTTACTCTCCTACCATCTCCCTTCCTTTCACGGTCAAATTTGAAAACACCTGTCTGAATTCTTTTGTCTATTTCTTTTTCTCCTACTCCTCCCCATACTGGTTTTCCACCTGGAGCCACTGGAGCACACTAGCTAACATCACTAATGGTCTTCACTTTACTAAATCCAGTGGATACTCTTTGGGATTTATTTGATTTTATTTTTCTCCAACATTTGAATGGTTTGACCCTCTACATTTTGATAACTCCTTTGAAATTCTTTCTTCCCTAGGCTTCTGGGGACATCACCTTCTATTGTTCTGTTTTTGTTTTTTTTCTTTTTCTATGACCGACACCTTTCAATCTTTTATGCAGTCACCTTTCTTTTTTCTTTAAGGACAAGGGAGGAGGATAGAAAATCGAATTTCCTTGACAAAAGGAATTTACCAACTCCTAATACCAAGATTTCTGTGTCACTACTCTCCTTACTGTGATTATCATCATCAACGCCCTGACCATCACCGCTTCCAGACACCAACCTGCTAAGAGGGAGGGGGAAAATTCTGAAATGTGTCTGTAATATTAGAAAATAGTAGAAGCAAGAAAAGGAAGTAACATTTATTATAAAATGTTAGGCATTATGTTTGACATATTTATGTATGTTATTCCATCTAATCTTCATGATTATTCTGTGAGGTAAATATCATCTCTATTTTACAGAGGGTGAAATTTCTAAAAAGCCCATAAATGCTGTCACTGGCTAGAGTGGGTCTTTACCTGCGTATAACATGGAAATCAAACACAGTCTGCTCCTTGAACCTGCTGACAACCGTCACCATTGTTCATCGTCTTCTTTGGTGCCCTCCTCATTAAGGGGAAAAGTCCCAGTACTAGCTTCCAAGATGTTACCAATCAGACAAGGGAGGGTTCTCGCTCAACTCTTACAGAAATCATAAGTTTATAAAATGTAGATCTTTTAGGTTAACAGCTCTGGGCTTTAAATGTCAGCGGCTGTAATCTCTTTTAGTGTTAGTGGCCTTCCTTGCTGCTCAAAGCCAGCAGCTACTGGCACATTCTCGGGACCTCTTCAGGCCACCAGAGACGGTGGCTTCCAACCATTCTTCATTGTTCTCCACTATTCTTTATGCTAGTGGCCTTCAGTGTTACCAGCTGTAGCTGTTGGGAATTTTCAGCACCAGCAGTCCTTGGTGTCCAGCGCCAGCTCCTAATGTGCCAGCTTGGCATGCTGTCCTTAAAACATCAGGAATAAGCAAGAGTACACCGTGGAGAAGAGTTTCTCTTCGTGACTTAATGCTGCGACATAACAGGGAGCAGTGTACAGGCTGCATCTACTAAGACTTTGGGAAGGTCGCGTGTAAAGGAAAAGGCAGATTCTCACAGTGCGTTCAGCGTCAGACTTTATTTTGGTCATGGGCAGGGCAGGGCCCTCTTTGACCTGAATAAGGAGGGCTTCAGAGGATCAGAATCATCCAGAGGGGCTGCAGGGTGAAATCATCCAGGATCTGTCTGCAACCGAAACCTGCTGCAGCCAGAGTATCAATATCTCCTGGAGCAACCAGGAGGCATCTGATCTGGCTGAATTGGCTGTGAGGCATTTGAGGCAGCCAGAGACTAAACGTACTGTGCCTTTTGGGGAGAACGGGGCTCTTCTTTTCTGTCTTACCACCAAGATGATAAGTAGCACGGGTGGTTTAAATTACCCATATTTTCTGACTCCCGATAGCTAGCATACCTCATCTGTTTCTTGCTTACGGGGTTCTGTGGAAAACATTCAAGGCTCCCTAAAGTGTGCCAACTTGAGGGAGAAATGTCTTATATTTGTTTGCAAGCACTGCATCGGTGGCCCAGCTGGCTGGTCTCCAGGCAGGACTTCTCAGCCTGCCAGTAGAGCACAGAGGATACCACAGGCCAGGGCATGTCTTCAGTTCTACAGACCGAGAAACTATACTTGCCAGCACACTCAGAAGTAAATGATGTCTAGGGACAGACTCATACCATCTGATCTCAAGACTGGTATATAAAGAAGAACGCCAGTTTATACAACTACCAAAACTCTAGTATTCAGTCACCAATAAATTCCAAGCTTGTGTAAATATCTCTATGAGAAGTAATTTTCTAATCGACAGGCTACTGAGCAAGAAATCGAGTAAGGAAATCAGAAGCAGAGAGGTTCAGTAATCACCTTTCTTGCTGGAAGAATTGACTGATAATCTTCGACAACAAAAGGGAAAGTAGAAAAACAAATGTCAGTTATCCTCGCCTCTGGATTAGGCTGGGTACACCTAGCAGATTTCCACTGCAGGAGCCCCCAGGTTGACATCAGTCTCCCTTCTGCCTACATGATATATTAAATGGGGCACCTGCCAAGCTGATATAGCAAGGAGCCCACACACAGTGACTCAAAAATAATGGGGAGAAGGGCAGGCTGAGTTAATACAATTGAAACTGGTCTAATACCATACCTGTATCGCATTTGTGGAGAATCAGAAAATGAAGTGCAAGCTATTTTCCTTCTTTTTTCTCAACATCACAAATACACTCATTGTAAGGGAATTGGCACATATACATATCATATCTAGATCCTTTTTATTTCCCCTTTTCTTCCCCTCTCTCCATCCCCACACCCCCTTCCCATCCTTTCAGAGAACCACTCTTTCACTCATTGATCCTTTGTATTTTTTTTACTTTCAATTTCATTAATTTCTCCTCTGATCATAATTTGTTTCTTTCTATTAATTTCGGATTTGAACTGTTCTTGTTTTTCTAGGAACTTGAGGTGCATCATTAGTTTATTATTTGGAGTCACGTTATTATTTTTAGGTGTACATTTATAGCTATGAATATCCTTCTGAAAAATACTTTCATTGTGTCCCATGGGTTTTGGCATGTTGTGCTTCCATTGTCCTTTGATTCTAGAAACTTTTTCCTTTCTTATTTCATCTGTGACCCACTGATTATTCAATCATGTATTATTGAAACTCCATGTGTTTGTGTAGTTTCTGTGGCTTCTTTTGCTGTTGATTTCTGGCTCCATTCCACTATGATCCAAAAGTATGCAGGGCATTATTTCAGTTCTTCTGTATTTATTTAATCAGGATTTATGGCCAAAGACATGGTCTATTTTGGAAAAAGTTTCACGTATTGCAGGAAAAAATGTGTATTTTGTTTTTGTGTGACACACTAGATGTCTGTTGAGTCCGTTTATTCAGTGGTGTGATTTAACGCTCATGTTCCTTTGTTGACTTTTTTTGGTTGTTTGTTTGACCTAGTTGTGGGATTGGGGTGTTGAGCACCCCCTTGCCCCATTATCGGTGTTTTTCTGTGCTTTTAAGTCTGACAGTTTTGTTTTATAAAGTTGGGCACACCAACATTTGGCACATAGATGTTTATAGTTGTTATATCTTCCTATTGAATCCTTCCATTTACCAATAGGTAGTGGCCTTCTTTGTCTCTTCTGATCAGTTTTGACTTGAAGTCTGCTGTATCTGAAAATAAGATAGCTACCCCTTCTTGTTTTTAACTTCTGGTTGAATGGACTATTGTATTCCATCCTTTCACTTTCACCTTGTGTACTTCCTTTTGGATGAGGAGTGTTGCCTACAGGCAATGTATGATATATTTCGTTTTAACCCAATCTTTTAGTCTATGTCTTTTGACTGGGGAGTTGAGACAACCAATATTAAGAGTAATTATTGTAAGGTGTTCACTGAATCCTGTTCTTGCTTTATTTTTCCAGTGCTGATTCCTTTATGTATTTATTTATTTTCCTTTTCAGTACTCTCCCAGTTAGATATAATTTCCTTTGAATTCTTTGGTGCTGGTGGCCTCTCTGTCTCTGGCTGGGATTCCCTTAAGTATTTTCTGCAACTCTGGTGTAGTGGTCATGTATTTCTTTAGGATTTCTTGGATGTGGAAAGTTTTTACTTCTTCATTAATTTTAAAGGCTAATTTTGCAGAGCATAGAAGTCTGGGTTGACAATTGTTTTCTCTTAGGGCTTGAAAAACTTTGTTCCAAGCTTTCCTTCCCTTTAGGGCTTGTGCTGAGAAATCCACAGTTCCTCTGATAGGCTTGCCTTTGTAGGGTACTTGCGGTTTTTCTCTAACAGCTTTTAGTATTCTCTCCATCTGCTGAATTTCTAGAATTTTAGTTATGATGTCTTGTTCAAAGGTTCTTTTCTGGTCATGGCTATTTGGGATTCTATATGCCTTTTGTACTTGAATATTGAATTCTTCCCCTTGGTTTGGAAGTGTTTCTGCTACGATTTTGGTGAATAAAATTTTTATACCTTTGGAGTCATCTTCTAATTTTTCCTTTATGCCTATAATTCTGAGAGGTTTCTTTTCTTTTGTCATCTAGCAGCTGCTGGGTCCAGCTTGCACAATGTCTTGTTATTTTGAGGGTATCCCCGAGTTTATGATCCACCACAGCCATCTTGTGTCCTATTTCTGACACTTCATACTCACATTTTTAAGTCTGCTACTTGCACTTTCCATTAAATTTCTCATATTATCCAATTCTGCTTGCTTTCTTTTCATACTATCTAATCCTTTAGCAAAGTGGTCATTCATGTCTAGTATTTTCTTGCTTAATCCAATACATATTACTTTTTCTTCTTTAAGCTCATTGAACATTTTGCTAGTAAAATCCTTTATATTTTAACTAAATACTCTTTGAGCTCATTAAACATCATATGTATTTGCTTATATGTTTCTTCTTTTATGTCTTCAGACATTTTGACCATTTGGTTTTTGAGCTCTTTGCGTATAGCTTTCTCTCCCTGAGATCAGCTTTCGGGCAGTTAGAGATTTGGTGGAGGTATCTTGCTGCCATGGAAAGCTGTTTTCTCTTAAGTCAGTGACACAGGCTGCACAAATCATCTTCACTCATTTTCATTGATGAGAAATTAATCACAATACTTCACACTTAATTGCAAGAGAAGCTGGGATATGTACCTGCTAGTAGAGTGTCTGTGCACTTTACTAATGTTTATGGGGATGCTATTACCAAAAGGAAATGGATCCAGGAGACTGTAAAATCTGTGTTCTGTATGTTTTTCTTTAAAACCAAAGAAAAAAGTCAGTACTATTTTGGGGAGGAGTGAGAGAACAACTGTGGTCTTCACTGATGTGTTAGATTCTAGTCAAGATACTAAACCTGGTTGTCCTTGATACTACAGAAGAACTTATTTACAGTGTAGATTCCTTTGCAGATTTCAATGTCTTTCCTTCCATGTCAGGATGTCTTAATAACAACTACCTTTCCATAACTTTCCATAACTCCAGGCCCAGCTTACGTGAAAGGAGATTGTGTTTTTCTGGGTCAGACAGGATGCTTATTGAAAGGATCTTCATGTACTTTCAAGGCCTCTGTGTATCACGTTTAGAAACTAGGCTTCTAAAATAAAATTATTTCCCGTGTTACTATTAGAAATATAGACCGTGTTAACAAGAAGGTGAGATTTCTAAAGAGGAGAATCACACACTTAATTAATTTTGTGGGGCAGCTAAAGTGGACCTCAGCGAAGGTCTCCTTTTTGCAATTGGGGGTCAGCAGGCTATGTGCTGAAACAGGCTCAACTCGCCGTGTGACACTCTGCTCTGTTTGTTCCTCATCACCTTGTTCCCAGGACTATCAGGCCCCTCTGGACATTTTCCCCTAACAAAGGCTGAAGTAGAAGACAGTAAGCCCCCTGAGCAAGCCCATTGTAAGCCTTTGCTTTTGCCGTGTCTGCCAACATCCCACTGGCGAAGTATATCACATGGTCAAGCTTACTGTCAAGGGGCAGGGCAGTTCTCAACACATTTTTGAGACAGCCTTTTAAAGTTCCTTGGTAAAGGGTATGAATACTGTACAGGGAGGGGTGAAAACTTAAGGGTCTACCTGCAATCTACCATCACTTGCTCTCATAATTAAAATTATTCACATTCTTCTCGTGTGAAAAACATGTTCACACCCAGGCTTGAAGTCTGAGATCTTGTTATTTTACATCAGCTCCCAAGCAGTTATAGTTCCTTTTAATTTAGAGTGTCATGACCTAAAGGCAAGTTATCTCGTCCAACATACTCAATAGTAGTTAAGCAGGAACCGGACAACTACAACTAATGGGAAAGACTTCCAGTGACCTCCATTCCAAATGGGAAACATTAGCAGTGACTGTTTTAGAATAATTCCCAAATTCCGCTGGGCAAATGTTGCAGGTTCCCCTACTTTGAGGGTGAAGACCATTCCTGGAGTAAGGCCTGGTTTAGCTCCAGTCTATTTTTCTTCATGCTTCTTGGCTCTCCCTCTGAGATGTCTCTGCTTCCCCTTTACTCTCCTTAACTATTTCTGCAAAGGGCATTAGAAAATATGCCTTTGAGCACCTTCCTCAGAGTACTTCCTACCTAAAGAAAGTTTAAGGATCTAGAAGTCTTTCCCTGACCTCTGCCATTTTGAACAGTTAAGTACAGGCTGGCAGTGCTTTTTCTGGTACTACCTCTCAGAAATATTTTAGGGTTTTTAAATATGTTTAATTCCAAGTCACTCCATTTAGAAAAAAAAAAATCAGGCCTATACTACTTTTTGAGACACTCCTGTATCTATAGACTTAATCATTACTATTGAGCATGTCAGGCTACTGTGGGACGAATGTTTCTAAAGAGTTTTAGAAGCCTTGGCCTGGTGTAGTGGCTCATGGCTGTCATCCCAGATACTGGTGAGGCTGAGGCAGAAGAATCACAGCCTAAGTAATTTAATGAGACTGTCTTAAAATAAAAAATTTAAAAGGGGTATGGAATGTAACTCAGTGGTAGAGCACTTGTCAGCCTATATGAGGTCCTGGGTTCTAATCCCCAGTAATACACACACACGCACGCGCACACAGAACTCTTGGAAGTCTTTTTGTCCAGATGAAAAGACCTACTTGGGCTCATCTCAATTTTCTTTCGGAGCTATCGTCAGGATGGTTGAGCATATTTTTATGGCTGTGACAAAGGTACAAAAAGCAAACTCCAATGAGCAAGCCCATCTCAAGTCTCTGCTTATATTTTATCTGGAAACCTCCCATTAGCACTGTAAATTACATGATTAGACCAATGTCAAGGGGAGGGCAGGAGTACACTCCAAAGTTACATGGCAAAAGACATGGCTATGAAGGGATGTAAGGAATAGAGGTCGTGGTTGCATTCTACCATATTCGCTTTTCTTGGAAAATTATTTATAGCACTTTTTAAGTCCTGTAAGCGATATTCTACCAGAAAGGACTTACATTAATCTTTGTCAAGTGTCTAAAGAGTCTGCTAGTCCAGGAGTATTCTAAATTAAATTCACGCCTTGAGATTTTTATTACTACTCAGATACACCAACCAGCTTATGGTTATGACTTCTCATTGAAGGGTTTCCCGAACCCCTCAGGACTAAGGGAGTTTTGCCTGTTTACTCTAGAGGTAAAAGCTGAAGGGGCTGCCTTCTAAATTACCTTATCCTGAGGTCTTGTCCTCTTGAGCCCCAGCTTTCTTGGAGAAGGTTTTCCTACTAGACTCCCTAATTTGACTGTCTTATAAGTCAAAACCATGAAAGCTGCTCCTCAGATTCTCCCCTTGTGGCAAACAACCTTATATGAAAGTGTCTTTGGTTAGGTACCCTCCAGATTCCTCCCTTTTTGGCTTGATCATTTGTTACCTAAAGGTAACATGCTTTTAAGAGGCTTTTTAAAAATATATGTCATCTAACACTTTTAGTTGTTTTTAGCAAGAGTATTGATTCTAAATAAACTGCCCCATATTATTTAATCAACATACTATAATTCCTTAAAGGGTCACTAATTTTGTCCAAATGGACTAAAGAGACATGCTAAGATATGCTCAGTCAAATGTGAGAATCACAGAATGAGGAATTGTACATTAATGTCTGGTAAGTGCCCACTTGCACTGTCTTCAGGCCAAAACTGCATAGATTCTAGGCCCACATCCTAAGCCTAATGATTAGAATTATTTCTGGCATGGTACACACACCTGTAATACCAGCTTGTGGGAGGCTGAGGCAGGAAGACGGTTGTGAGTTTGAAGCCAGCCTGGGCTACACAGAGTTCAAGGCCAGCCTAAACTTCATAGCAAGACTGTGTCTCAAAAAAAAAAAAAAAAAAACAAAGGAGTTGGGGTATCAAACCAGATTTTCATTTTTATAAGCTCTGCAGATAATTCTTATGAGCAGTGAAGTTTGGAATGACTGAACTAAGGCATTGTTCCAAATTAGATCTCATACATTCCCAGAACTGCTTCTTTCTAAAGCCTTCCCACCTGGAATATGCATTAGCAAAGCACTCATTTATAAGAGCAAGATTATTTCTCAGCATATTTCTTCATTTTCTTTGTATTTATAATACATATTCATAACAGGTTCTTACTAACATACTTAAATTACCATAAGGAGTGTACAAAGCTTTAAAAATCCTAAGAATGCTTGACAGCATAACCTTCATAAAAATCTAGAAAAGGGAAATCCAATTATCACTTGAATGGAGGAATTTAAATTGCCAACTGTAATTTAAATCATAAACCTAGTATTCCTATTCAGCATAAACCCTTTCACAGTTACCATAATGAAAAAAAACAAAAACAAAAAAATCTAGCAAAAGCACCTTCTTGATAATTGAAAGCATTTTACTCCATGCATATTATTCTGTGAAAATATTTTTTGTTCATTTAATACCACACATATACTTTAACTGCTTTATTTGACATCTGTCTTGTCATTTTCTCATTGTCGAGCCATAGTACCCAACCCTGAAACTTAAAGGAGGGAAGCCTTATTTTGGGTCACAGTTTCAGAAGTCTTGCATGGTCGGTCAGTTCCAGCAAGAAGGCAAGGCGGAGGGGCATAGCGGAGGAAAAACTGCTCACGTCATGGCAGCCAGAAAGCAGAGACAGAAAAGCAAAGAGCCAGGAAGAAAGACACACCCTTCCGGGTCATGCTCCTAGAGACCTGCCTTCTTGCCTCCTAACAGCAAGTCAGCTATATCGTCCCTGTCATGGTTTGTGTCTAGATGTCCCCCCAAAGCCTCATGTGGTAAGAGACAGCTGGATCTAGAGTGTGCGGGTTACTAAATTTAAGGGTAGGAGTGCTACCCGCCCTAGGGACAGGTAGCCTAGATAAAAGATACAGGAAGAAGCTAATTAGCTGCTTGTTTGCATTGCTTATTTGCATACATTCCTTGCATTCCTCACTTTACTTTGCTGCTGGTCGGCTGCCTGTCTGCCATGCGGGTCCGCCCTGCCTTGGACCCAGCGGACTATAGACTGAAACCTCTGCAGACTGTGAGCTAATAAACCTTTCTTCCCCTAACTCTGGGTGTCGAGTATTCTGTCCCAACAACGAGAGAAAAGTAACTAAAACAGTCCCCATGATTCAGTCACCTGCCGAAAGCCTGGCTTATAAGTGCAAGAGGACTTTGGGAGACATCCTTCACCTAAACCATAACAATGTCTTATTAAAAATACTTATATTTGGGTGTGGGACTAGATTATAGTAGAGCATGTACCTAGTATGTGCAAGGCCCTGGATCGATCCCCAGCACAATACACACATGCACACACACACACACACGTGCACACACATGCACACACAAATTGTATGTTTATAATCTCCAATTTTAGTGAGAGTTCAGATTTTAAAATAACACCAGGAAGGTAATTTGTTGTACCCTAAAAGTACCCTTTATAGTACATATTTTTTCTTTTTTAAAATATTTGTAAATTTGGATAGATAGACTGGTGATTAAATAGCGTAGAAATATTATTGATAGGACCTGAGAACCAGTATCTGGATGTAATAGTAATATTCTTTCAAATTTGCTTTTTGTTTGAAAATTTTCATGATCAATTTTTTTATGGTAAAACGATAAGTAGTTACATATGGCTAATCCCTACATATTAGATGTGCCCTGCGGTATCACACTGTTCCCTCAGTCAAGGACCTCTCTCTCCTCCTTCATCATCAGACTAAAGTCTATACTTTCTTCAAAGCTCCATTCAAAACTCAGGCCTTTTCTGTTCCTCCCCCAAGAGAAATCTGACTGGGGGACTTCTGTTCTGCACTGCCTCTTATATATCCCTCCTTTGTAACTCTTATTAGGTCGTGTTGAAGTTGTTAGTTTACACTGCTTAGATTTCTATTAAACCATAAGCTTCTTGAGGGCAAGGACTGTGTTATTTTATCCCTGTGTTTCTAGGTCTCAGGCCAGGTCTCAGTTTACTTATAATCACTCTAAAAGGCCATCCATGCCCATCCTAGACAAGGCGGGTTGCCCACTGTTGTGGTTTGGACCTGGAGTGTCCCCTAAAGCCTCATGTGCTTAGAGATAGGGCTTGTGAAAGGTGACTGGGTCATGTGGGCTGTACCACTGAGTTGCCGTTAGGAGGTGGGACCTCGCAAGAGGTGGGTCACTGGGGGTTGACTTGGAAAGGCAGGTCTGCCTTCCCACCTCCTCCCTTTTCTCTCTGCTTCCTGGCTGCCATGACCTGAGCAGGTTTCCTCTACTGAGGCCCTCTTACCATGCCCTCCCTTCCTTATAGCTTGCTGACTATGGACCAAAAATGTGAGTCAGAATAACCCCAATTAATGTAAACACTATGTGCCATCACATGAGCAAAGACAAGTAATATCAATAAGTGTGAAAAGGGGGATGGGGGAACTGGAGGAGGAGGGGGAAGGAGAGGGAAGGAGAAGGGGGTTAAAAAGAAAGGGGATTAAGAAGAAACAAGCTGCAATATGTATGTAACCACTGCCCAAGGCAATTGAAAACTGCATGAACTGCAAACATGTACTAATAAAATTTTTTTTAAAAAATAAAATAAACCTTTCTTCCCTGAAGTTCCAAAGCAATGACTTTAACATGCTATTATATCAATTTCCTATGGCTGCTATAATAAATTACAAAATACTTCATGGCCTAGCACAAAACATATTTCTTTTCTTACAGTTTGGGAGGTCAGAAGTTCAAAATCAATTTCACTGGCATAGAACAAGTTAGCATCAGGGCTGGTTACTTCTGGAGTCTCCAGCAGTGAGTCTATTCCCTTGGGCCTTCTAGTGGCCTCTGTGTTCCTTGGTTTGTGGCGCCCTTCCTTTGTCACTTAGGTGTATCACTCCAATCTCTCCTTCCATTATCACATGGCTTTCCCTCTGTGTAGTGCAGTCTCCTGCTCCTTCTTCTTGTAAGGACACTTAAGAATGACATTTAGATGCTACACCGGTGATCTAGGATAACATTCCCATTTCAACATCCTTAACTTAGTCATAGCTACAAAGTTCAATGTAAGGCAGTTTTGACAAGTTCTAGAGATTAGGATGTGGCTATCTTTGAGGCTCATTGTTAAGCTTACCATGCTGATGTTTTGTAAAAATAAATTCATTCGTGGTTAGTTTAATTTTCAAATCTTTACAGCATTCTTACTTTTCAGTGTATGTTTTCTTCTTCTTCTTCTTCTTCTTCTTCTTCTTCTTCTTCTTCTTCTTCTTCTTCTTCTTCTTCTTCTTCTTCTTCTTCTTCTCTTTTTCTTTTTTTTTTTTTTTGAGATGAAGCTTTCACTATACTGCTTAGGCTGGCTTTGAACTTGTGATCTTTCTGCCTCAGCCTACTAAATAGCTGGGATTATAGGTATGTGCCTCAACGCTCAACTTTTTGTTGTCATTGTATAAATGATTGATAAGGACAGATATTACAAATAATACAAATATGGATTGAATCACAAGCACATACATATATTTTAGAATGTTTTTTAGATGGAATAACTGTAAACCTGGAAATACAAACAGAATTTTAGGATTGGGGTGTATATTAGGTAGTTGAGGGAGCACTTACCTAGTCCATGACTGCCTCTACACCCCTGTTGTGGCTTATATCCAGATATCCCCGGAGCCTCATGTGCTCATCGGGGCTTTTGGGAGGAGACTGGATCATGGGTGTGCAATACTGGATTAGTCCACTGATGAATTTATAGCTGAGTGTGGTACTGGAAGATGAAGTAGGAAGAGATGGGTCACGTGGGGGGGCATAACCTGCTAGTATATATCCTTCTTACTCCCTTGAATGCTCTCTGCTTCCTGTTTGCCTTGCCATGAGCTCTTTCTCTCCTACCAGGCCCCTCTGCCTTGCTGATCTGCCTTGGAGCCAGCCAGCTATGGACTGAAACCTCTACAAACGGTGAACTAAAATAAACCTCTCTTTCTTTAACTTGTGGGTGTCAGGTATTTTGTCCCGCCAATGAGAAAGTACCTAAGACAGATTCTGGTAGTGGAGAGGTAGGGTCCCTGCTGTGACTGTACCTGACCATGTGGTTCAGAAGTCTTTGGAACTGGATGGTGTGAAGAGTTGGGAAATGTTGGGAGATGCCATCTGGAGGAGCAACCCTCGAATGCTGTGAGCCAAGCTTCATGAAGATTCTTGTCAGAGAGAAGACCAGAATGCTGAGAATAATGCAGCCAGTAAAGATCAGGCTCAGGAGGTTTCTGCCGGGAAGAAGGACTCCATTGGCAGTTGGACTCCAGGTCATGTGTGTTTATGCTCGGGCCAAAAATTTGTCTGGATTCTGTTTATGTCCAGAGACATTGCGGGAGACTGAGATTAAGGGCAGTGGACTAATTAATCTGGTGGAAAAAATTTCAAGGCAGTCTAAAGTTGAGGGAGTCTCATGGCTACTGTTGGGGGCTTTTAGCCAGCTGTACCTTGTAAATTAAAAGCAAATGGTCCAGCAGAATGATTTAAAAAGTTTTTAGTTTGATCAGAAAGGAAGGTCTGGTAAAGTTGGGACCCACAGTTAGCATCAAAAAGGCAAGTACTTTGCAACAGAACAATAGAAAAGATGACCTGAGGGCATCACACGAACCAGCAGAACTTCACCTTTTGTGGTGTCAAAATTGCAAAGATGTAAGATATTTTGAGAAGAGAGCTCCAGGGCACATGTTCCAGAATGTCTGCAGCCTAGAGAATTTGTTCCTTGGGACTGGGTTCAAGGTGCTCAGCAACGCAGGCAGTCCACCCCTAAGGCCAAGAGAGAAGGAAGACTGGCTACTGCTCCAACTGGCAGCAGATGTTGGTGCCAACTACCTGGTGCTGGTTTTAGGCACATGCAGAATGCAAGAATTGTGAGGTCAGGCGGGCTTCCATCCAGACTTCAGAAGAAGGTCTGGAAGGCCAAGCCGTGTGCCCCCAAGGCCGCAGTGTGTGAAGCTGTGCGTGTGAAGCCAAAAGTGCAGCGGAGAACCCAGAATGTTGGAGAAACCAGGAACTTGGATCATCTGAGGAAAGCTGCAAGGAGTGAGGAAAGCTGGCCCAGTGAGAAAATAACTAATACAGCCACATCCCACAAACAGAGACACACTCACACACATAGAGTCTTGTCCTCTCACTCACAGGAGCAGGCTTGTACATCCATATCAAGTCTATGGGATTTCACCCACAGTTAATTGGATGAGAAATAGACACTTCAAGCGAGGCTAATGAGATTCATTCTTCTCAGGAACTTGAAATTTTACATTTAGAAATGCAAATGCTACCCATGCTTAGCTAGCACCTGAACTTGGGTAATAATCTCTTGCCACAAATATGGAAAAAGCAGAGAAAAATGATTTGCAGAACTAGGAGAGTAGAACAAATGTCCAGAGAAAGAGATGAGACCACATGTAACTACATAGAGAAGGTACATAGGGAGCATAGTTGGGAGACTGCTCCAGGTTCTAGTTCATCGAAGTTCAATTCAAAGTTCTATTCATTAATTTCTTGTGATAACCTTATAGTATTAGAAAAACTCCCTCTACTTTCTCTTTCCTTCCTTCCTTTTTTCCTTCCTCCCTTTTTGCCTTCCCTTTCCTTCCCGCCCTCCCTTCCTTATTTCAGCTGCTTTGAATATGTATCTATTATTTGCAATGAAAAACATTCTTTATTAGGATAGGCTAGATTCTCCAGTGATGAACATTATTCTGATATTAGAATAAGGACAAGGGTTGTGAATTTGTACTTCAAGATACTGAAATTTCTTGTAGCTTTAATGAAACAAACTAATCCATAGTTGAAGTTTTTCAATTTTTAGGATAAAACTATTTTACTTTAAATTTCCATCTAATATAACATACTTTGAGCAATAAATTAAGTATTCTAGTTATATGAAAATGCTCTCTGCTTTTATTTTCTTTAAAATATAGTCTGATACCATATTTTAATTAGTTATTATTTTACTTGTACACATTTATGGGGTGTAGGGGACATTTCCATACATGCATATAAAAGGTACTGATCAATTGGAGTATTTATCATTTCCATCACATTACCACTACTTTGTATTTTGAGCCATTGACTCCCTTCTTCCAGTTTTTCATAAACTGTATAATAGGTTATTATGAACTGTAGTCACCCCACTCTGCTGCAGAACACTACAACTTATTACTTCGGCCTGTTTTGATACCTGTTATTCAACCTCCCTCTACTGCCCCTTCCCCTCACCCTTCCCAGCTTCTAGTGATCACTATTCTACATTCATTCGACCGACTATTCTTAGCATCCACATATGAAGGAACATGTGGTATTTGTCTTTCTATTCCTAGCTTATTTCACTTAACATAATGTTCTCCAGTTCTATCCATTTTTAATAAATAATAGAATATTAGTCTTTTTTAAACTGAATTTATATATGTATATATGCCCGTGTATACATATATATATATAAAATCACATTTTCTTTATCTATTCATCTGCTAATGGTCGCCTAAGCTAATTCTATATCTTAGCTATTGTAATAGTACAGCAATAAATGGGCATACAGTTGTATCTTTGATACGCTGTTTCACTTCCTTCGGCTATGTACCTAGATGGGAGACAACTAAATCACATGGTACGTCTGTTCTTTGTTCTTTGAGGGTTCTTTGTATGGTGACTGTACCAATTTACATTCCCACAAGCAGTGTGTAAGAGCTCCCTTCTCTCACGATGCCACGTGTTTCACTCCATACCAGTTATCTACAAGTTATGCTGTTAAGACTTCCCCATTTATCTCAGCTAACTGGGTCTTTGTTGTCATTGCTCTTAAAAAATGAATTTAGATTTGGGAATAATGTGAATTTTGATACTTTTTAAATTTAGAGAATGTTTCAAAGTTTAGCATCAGTAGAAACTTAGTCTCTAAACTTTATCTCTTCACTGTTTTTGAACACTAGTATTTCATGAAAGAATTTTTTAGCTGTTTTCTTCTTTTCTGCTTTACATACTAAAAGTACAAAGGATACCCAAAAAAGCCCCCGAAATACTAAACTTTATACATGCAATTTATTGAGAAAAAATGAGTTTTCCTCTCTGGAAATCAAAGTCAAGTCTCAAGTTTTTTCTCATGAAATTTTATGGAGCTGGGCATGGTGGTACACGCCTGTAATTCCAGCACTCAGGAGGCTGAGGCAGGCAGATTGCCATGAGTTCAAGGTCAGCCTGGGCTACATAGTGAGGTCCTGTATCAAAAAAACAAAAACAAAAACAAATGAACAAACAAACTTCATGGAATATTAAAAAGGTGATAACAAAACTAGAACTTATTTATTTGTGCTATTTTTTCAAAGGTTTGCATACTTTAGAGATACTCTT
>PVJO010010160.1:0-45926 GCA_004026905.1 Hystrix cristata
TCTGAATTTGATCCCTGGCACCAAAAACAAAACAAAACAAAAAAGCCAACTACTAATGTTGGTCTGACAACTAAAGGAAAATTTAGGAGATCTTTAAAGTTTATATTTCTTGGGCTGTGAACATAGCTCAGTGGTAGAACACTTGTGTAGTGTGTGAGGCCCTGGATTCAATCTCTAGCACTGCAAACAAACAAACACCAAAAAACCCTTATAAAATTATGTCTGGCTAAAAAATAAATGTTAGATTCGGCTTTGGTTCAGATGTATGGAGCAAACAACTGTACCTTGTGGAGATAAGAAAAGGTAGGTTATTTTTAAACTATTTTACTCAAAATAGTGCTGTTCTTGTTAATATATAGAAAAGGATCAGTTTGGGTAAGGATATTCCCAAAGCACATGTAATTTCCTATGGAAAATGTGTTTGGAGAATAGATACAAGACTGTATTAGCATTTTCATGTTTATTAACATGGCAATTAGAGAAGGACACAGATAAGAATGTCTAGGACCTGCTTTTATAGGCTCTTAAACTAGTTTCTACTTTCATTAGCCACACTGCTACAAGTATTATGAGGTATAAATCTGTGTTAGCTCTTACTTGAAACACAATTGATCTATCTCTTAGCCTAAACTCCTTACTTCTACCAAACAAAGCTCTTTATATTCTGACCCCTGCCTATCTATCCTGCCTCATTTTTGGCACCCCATCCTATGTTTGAACCATAAAAACCACTCAGTGTTTCCCACATGACATTTTCTCTTCTGCCTGCATTTGTACTGTGACTTCCAGTTCCCCATACACGCCTTTCCCTTTTCCCACTTGTTTTTGCAGTTCCCACAGCTTCCTTTGTAAATATGTATTATGGGGGTTGGGGATTTAGCTCAGTGGTAAGCAAGTACAAGGCCCCGAGTTCCATCCTAGAATCCCCCCCAAAACAAATATTACAGCTTTTAATACCATGATACAGTTATGTCTTTGTCACTTTCCTTCACTAGTCTGTGAGATCAACTATAGAGTTGATACCTTTTTTAAAAAAACTTAGTTTTTTAGTACATGTGTGTAGTGCATGATCGTAATTCTTTTTTTCATTTCCTTTCCCTTCCCTCCCTCTCCTCTGCACCGATCTCTTCATCCCTTTCCTTTTTTATTTTTATTTTTGTACATGTTTGCAGTACATAATGTTTACATTCCTTGTGTGGAGTTGGTACATGTACGTAACACATCTCAGTTCCCTTTTATTCATCCACTGTCCCTCTCTTTTCTTTCTCCATCTCTTGATCCCCTTCCCCTTTGAGAAATACCTGTCTCCCTATTTCCTATCATCTATCTTTTTTTTTGCTTTTTACCCTTACTCTGAGTTTCTCATGTAAGAGAAACCATATGATATTTAAGCTTGTGTGTCTGATTTATTTCACTTAACATTATAGTCTCAGGGTGCATCCATTGTCCTACAAATAACTCAAGTTTATCTTTCTTTATGGCAGAATAGTACTCTATTATGTGTGAATATCACATTTTCTTTGTCCATTTACCTCTTAATAGACTAGGTTGTTTTCAAGATTTAGTAATTATGAATTCTGCTGCTATAAACATGTGTATGCATGTATCACTGTAATATGCTGTCTTTCGCTCTTTCGGGAAGACACCTAGAAGGAAAATAGCTGGGTTGAATAGAAGTTTTAGTTTCAGTGTTTTGAGGAATCTCTGTACTGATTTCCATAGTGATTGTGCTAGTTTACATTCCCACCAACAGTGGAATGGAGAAGGGTTCCTTTTTCCCTGGAGCCTTGCCAGCATTTGTTATTATTTGATTTCTAGATGATAGCCATTCTTTCAGCGGTAAGATAGAATCTCAGTGTTGTTTTAGTTTGCATTTATCTAATGGCCAGCGATGTTGGCCAGCATTTATGTATGTATTTATTAGCCATTTATACTTGTTCTTGAGGTGTCTATTCATTTTGCTTGCACACTTTTTTGATTGGGTCTTTTATTTTGGGGGTGTCTAATTTTTTTGAGTTCTTTATATATTCTGGATAAGAGTCTTCTGTCTGAGGAATTGCTAGCAAAACTTTTTTTCCATTGTGTAGGTTGTCTTTTCACTTAGTTGGTTGTTTCTTTTGCTGTGCAGAAGCTTTTTAATTTGATAAGATTCCATTTGTTGGAACTATTTCCATTTCGGAACTATTTGCTGTGCAACTGGAGTTCTGTTCAGGAAGCCCTTGCCTGAAAGGCCTGTGACTTCAAGAGTATTAGCTGTTTTGTCTCCCACCAGGTTAAATTTTTCTGGTTTGAGTTGATGCCTGTTTATTTTTGTATTTCTGTTCCTGGTAGCTGTAGGCATATAATTGAATGATTGCTAAATACAGTAGTACTAATAAAAGTATTTATTTCATAGGGCTATAATGAGGATTGAGTTCATATATGTATATATTTAAGGTTCTTCAAGCAGTGCCTGGCTCACAGTAAGCTCTATTTAGGTGTTAGCAGCAATGATTGATACTGTTGCTATTAAAAAAAAATTATATTCCTGATGATTTGGAACCCATAAATATCTTTTCTATCTTTATCCATTTAAGTCGGTTGCAAACTTTAAATATTAAGATAATGTGCAAAACATAGAAGTTGCCCCTATGGTACTGTATACTGTGGATTCTTTCTTTTTACAGGGCTCCATGGAGCAAGTCAGTTCTCATTTCTTGGAGCAGACCCTTGACAAGAAGCTGATGTCAGATCTGAGGGTAACTTGAATTTTTATTGTTTAAACTGGGTTCTGTACCCAGTTATGGACTCACACTGAGAAGATTCATAAGAGGTGGATATATGAAGCAGAGTGCTGGTTCATTCATTTAAGATGAGGATCGTAGTTGTCAAGTGTACTGGATGTTTATTTTTGTTGACCTCTATATTCCCTCTTTGGTAATCTGTGGAAAGTGAACTTACTAGAAGATGACCACTGTGTCATTCAAATAGAGCACAGTTTTGCCCAGAGAGACTGTAGAATTCTAATGAGACCGAGAAACTTGTCAGTGTATTGTGTGCCTAAGACAGTGCTTGGAAGGGCAGAGCTGTTGTTTGCCTCACTTGCTCTCCCTTTCCTATATTGTTGTTATGGCAAACATAACCACCCATCTGATCAACACATTCTATAGCTATCTTTACCCACTTTAACTAGGCTGCTGAAAAACACTACAAACTTGTGAGCCTTTCCTCTCATTTTAAGTTGAATTTTCATTTCTGTGCTCTGAACTATTGAGTAATTTTTAAAAGTGTAACTCTCAGAGAACAGTTTTATTTCCTGTGTTCTCTGAGTACACCTTAGCGTTCCCCCAAAAGCCTCCTGCAAGTGCTAATTGTTGCTGTTGTCTACAGAGGAAACGTACTGCACATGAACGTGCCAAGGAGCTTTACAGTTCAGGGGAGTTCTCCAGTGGCAGGAAGTGGGGAGACGACGCTCCCAAGGAGGAAATAGATACAGGAGCCGTGAACTTGATCGAGTCAGGAGCTTGTGGAGCCTTTGTTCATGGGTTGGAAGATGAGATGTATGGTAAGTATGACTGTACTATAATAATGGCACCCTTTTACTTAGTGGTTACTCTGTCACACACTGGATAAGGGAGTAAACGTGTTGTCTTGTTTAGTCTTCATGGTCATTCTGTGAAAGACCTATTTTGACTTTTATTTTACAGACAGAAGAGGCTGAGGGCCAGTAGAATGATACAGTAGTCAAGAGCATGGGCTTTGGGTTTAGTCAGTGTGGATTTAAATTCTAGTATCTCTATAAAATGGGGATAAGAAGTGTCTTTATGAATTGTGAGAATTGATGAGCTTCTATATATGTAAAGCAGTTGGCATAATACATGACCTATTTGTAGTAAGCATTTAATAGTGAAAAATAATAGTAATAAAACATTAACTTGTTCTTAGTCACCCAGCTAATAAGATCGAACTCAGAGCCTTGTGCTTGCTAGGCAAGCCCTCTACCACTGAGCTAAATCCCCAACCCCTCCCTTTCGTTTTTGAAAGATAATTTTGTGGGAGTAGAATTTTAGATTGATTGATATGACTTTTCTCCCTGGGCTTTTATTTTTATTATTATTTTGCTTTGTTTTGTTTTTTTAAGACAGGGTCTTACTTGGTAATACATGCTGGCCTTGAACTCACTATATAGTCCAGCCTGGCCTCGAACTTGTGGAGGTCTTCCTGCCTCAGCCTCCTGAATGTTGTGCCACCACGCCCCTCCTCCCCTAGTCTTTTAAAGATGTTCCTCCATAGTTTTCTTTGAGAAGTCTGGTATTGTTTTATCTTTTCCTCTTTGTACATCATGTACCTTTTTTTCTCAAGTCGTTGTTAGAATTTTGTCTTTATCACTGGTTTTAAGCATCTTGGTTAAAATAAAAAGATAAAAGCCTCTTGGTTATGATATGCCTTGCTGTGTGGAGTGTAATAGAAAATACAGTGATTGTTTAAATTTAAAAAATGTTTTACAGTAAAAGATGTATTGTCACTAGTCCCCCTCATAATAATCCCCCTTGCTTCAAACACATTTATCCCATCATTTTCGCCACTTTCTGAAGCTGTTCTGGAAGTCCTCTTTCGTGAGTATCTTTGTTTCACTGTTGTGCCTTCCTCTGGGTCCTAAATGGATTCCAAATGCTCATTTTGGCTTTTTGGAAGAGCCAGAAGCCACTGCACAGTGCCACATCCAGTGAACAAGGTGGATGGGGACACCATAGTGATTTTACAAGCCTCTTTCCTTCTGATGGCCCTCAGCAGCAGCATTCACCGTATTTTATCATACCTTGTAAACATTCATTTTTTATTTAAACATTCATTGTTTATTTCAGTCACCCTTCATAGTTTGATTCATGTTTGTTATGCCTAGAGTTTGTTGAGTTTCTTGGATCAGTTTATAGCTTTTATCATGTTTGAGAAAATTTTGGCTGTTATTTCTCTAAACGGTTTTTGATCCCATGGCCCTTCAGGAATTGCAGTTATTTACGCACTAGGGCCCTGACGCTTATCCTGTCCCACGCAAGGTGCTTTTTCCCCTTTCATTTCGGGTAGTATCTATTGCTTCATCTTTGAGTTTACTAATTTTTTTTCTTTTTTCACCATATTGGGATTGAGCCCGGGGTCTTTGTATTGATTGAGCTGCACCCCTCGCTTTTCTGTTTTATTTTGACACAGGGGCTTGCTAAGTTTCCCAGCTGGGACTTGAGCACGAGCTCCTCCTGCCTCAGCTTCCCTCCATGCTGGGATTAAGGCATGCGCCACTGAACTGGCTAAGTTTACTAATCTTTGCTTCTGCAGTGTTCAATCTGATGTTAACCTTATCTCATGTATTTTTCATCTCAGATGTAATTCTTGTACTGAAAACTTCAACTAGAATATGGGTCTTCGTGCTTGGTGAGGTGGCACACACCTGTAGTCCCAGCACTGTAGAGGCTGAGCCAGGAGGATTTTGAGTTTGAGGCTAGCCTGGGTTGCATATAAGACCCTGTCTAAAAAAAAAAAATGCTGAACGTGGGTGATGCATACCTGTAATCCCAGTACTCAGGAGGCTGAGGCAGGAGGATTGCAGTAAGTTCAAGGCCAACCTGGGCTACGCCTGGATTATGCAGCGATACCCTGTCTCAAAAAAATAAACAAACCAAACCAAAACATACGTATATGTATATACACAACAAACAAACTGAGTGTGATGGTGCATGCCTGTAACCCCAGTTCTTGGGAGCCTGAGGCAGGAGGATCTCCATGAGTTTGAGGGGATCCTGATCTATATAGCGAGACCCTGTTTCAAAAACAAAACACACACACACACACGCACACACACACACTAAACAAAATAGAAATGTTGGTGTTCTTAGTATCTTCCATGTCTCTACTTAAAGTACTCAGTCCTTCCTTGTCTTCTAAGCCATTAAGTGTGTGATTTCTGGGTTGGTTTTGATTGATTTTTCTCCTTAATATGAATTATATTATTGTGTTTCTTTTTATTTGAGGTAGTTTTTTATTGGATGCCAGGCATTGTGAATTTTACTTCATTTGGTATTGAATATTGTCTTATTCCTATATATACTCTTGTGCTTTCCTCTGAAAAGCATTTTGCTGAGGTCTTAATTTTAAGGTTCGTTAGGCAGGGCCAGAACAGCATTTAGTCAAGGGCTTATTTTTCTGCACTACTGAAGCAGAACTTCTGAATAAACTATTAGAAGTTCTGTGTAAACGCTAGGGGTTGTTTCCCCACTTTGGGTGGTTCTTTTCCAAGTTGCAGTTTCCACAGAACTCAGCTGAGGACTTGAGGGCCCATTTGCACCTCTCCCATCCGCTGTGCAGCTCATTCTCTGTATTCTCCTGCTTTCCCACCTGAATTCTAGCCAGATTGCCTGCCCACCCCTGACTCCTAGCTCTGCCTTCTCAATTCAGAGAGACCTGCAATCTGGAAGTTCTGAACAACTACTGTAATCATGGAGTTCAATTCATTTACTTCCTGTCTCTGCTGTCCTTCATTGCTTGATGTTGAAGGTCTGGAACATAGTTGCTTCATGTACTCTCATGTGCTGCATAACAATATTTTGGTCAACATTGTTATTGTATCCTGTAAGATTACAGTGGAGCTGAAAAATTCCTGTCTCCTAGCGAGTCGCAGCCATCACAGTGTCGTAACACATTTGCTCGCATTATTTGTGGTGAAGTTGATGTAAACAAACACGCTGCACTGCTTGTCATATGAAAGTACAGCACGTATATATAGTAGATATACTTGAAAATGGTAATAAACAATTACGTTAACTGGTTTATGTATTTAGTGTACTATTTATCAGTATTTCAGTGCACACTCTGTACTTACTGAAAAAAGTTTAAAACAGTGTGCCATGTTGTACACTTGATATTAGCCAAAAGACCGCGAAGCATTAGGGTGCTGTGTTTGCCAGCAGCAGCCTCATACATCTTGTGTTAAATGTGTCTCTTGATTGCATCAAGAGGCTGTGGCAGGTAACTGACCTAGACTGTCTAGTCTGTGTAAGTACACTCTGTGATGTTTGCACAATGATGACATTTCCTAGTGATGCATTTCTTAGAATATATCTTTGTTATTAAATGATGCATGAGTGTATTTTGGCTCTATCTTACCCTGTAAGATTAAACTAGTCCTCATTACTCCATCCTGGACAGTAATAAAAGTCCAGTAAAGCCCTTGTGGTTTCCATTACGTGGTGCTGTCTGTATCATGTAGATCATGGAATGTCACTGCTTTGTGATGGTTGGCTCTAGCTTCCTCATTTTCAGTGAGGATAATAGACTCGGGGAAATAATGTTGGTTGTCTATATTTTAGAGTAAATTTGTGTAAAAGACAGGGCTAGAATGAAGGTGTTAACAATGTGCATAGAAAATTATCTCAGAATAGAATTTAGAAGGATAAGAATATTATTTTTGAGAAGTACAGTTTTTGCCGGGCATGGTGGCACATACCTGTAATCCCAGTGCTCTGGGAGGCTGAGGCAGGAGGATCCTAAATTTGAGCCCAGTTGGGCAACTTAGTGACTTAGCAAACTCTGTCTCAAAAACATAAAAAAAAAAAATATGAAAAAGAGGGCTTAGGATATAGCTCAGTGTGAAGACCCAGGGTTCAATCCCCAGTACCATACACACATGTACAAAGAGTTTGCTTTTTTTTTTTTTTTTGTCAGTAGATTTAAGAATTGGATTGCACTCTCCAGTTTGCTCTAAGATGTTCTGTGTGTAGTCATCTCTTGATGTTTGAGAAGGATTAGTTGTAGGAGCCCCTATTTTGTAGATACCAAAATCTGTGAATGCTGAAGTCCGTTATATAAAATGTCCTGTATTTACCTGTAACCTACACAAATGATCCTGTATACTTTGTTTTTTCTTTTTTTTTTTTTCTGAGAAGTGTCTATTTATTTTGGTTGCTCATTTTTTCTCCTGTATACTTTGAATCATCTCTGGATTAATTATAATACCTAATACAATGTAAATGCTGTGCAAGTAGTTGTTATACTATGCATATTATTTAGGCAGTAATGATGAGGAAAACAACTACATGTTTAGTACAGATGAAATTTTTTCCCACATATTTTCTATTAATGAAGTTGGGAGGCAGTTTTGTTCTTGTTCATCTTTGTATTGTCATACTAAGTACAAAGCTAGAAGGTAACTAAGCCATGATCAGTTTTTCTTATTCCCCATTAGCGTAGCAGATTCCTTTTCTCTGTGCTGGACTCAGAAGAAGTCTATGGCATACTGCATTTCCACCGTTCCTAATAGTCCCGTAGAAAATACAGTTTAATTACCTCTAGCCAGGCTGTAGAAGTAGAGTAAAACTCCAAATTTTTTTGCTTCTGCATGGAATTGCATCATCTCAGGTCACCCTAATTATCCCTTGTTGGACAGAATTTCCTTTGTGATTCCCGTGATGGATTGCAAAGATGAGTCAGTGTGGTGTAGTGGCTAAAATCTTGGGAAGAAGAGCCAGCAGTTAATATGCTTGGGTTTATCTTTGGCTTGTTTTATAATTATTAGCAGTTTCATGTTTAAATCATATTATGAAGACAGTTCCTCTCTTCTGGTGAAAACCCCTGTCTTCTGATGAAAAGGAAACATTCATAATTACCAAGAAAAATCTAAGTCATCTTCCCATAATGTAGTAACTACTTTTAATTTGTCCATGAGAACTTTCTTATGCAAAGAACAAATTATATTTCTGAATTTTAACTGTAACTTTTTAGTCAGTTTTTCTTTTTCCACTGTACATTTTGCTATAAAACCATTTGGGAACCACAACAAACCTGTTTTTAGAATAAAACCATGATGTATGGAAGTTTTGTGAGGATTGTCGGTATCTTACTTGTGTCCCATCTTTGTCTCCTGTCACTTAGTACAGGGCTGGCATGTTCAGGAGACATTTATTGGTGAATGAATGAATGAAGGGCTTCCTGGTTTAATGGCTTTACCATAACATTATTCAAGATCACCTTCCAGGTTGGTGGGGGAATCACTCTCCACTTTTGCTCTGAGACATTTGTCATCCATCATAAAGCATGTACCTTGGCCTAGAAATGACTCTAGCCTACAATTCACCAAGTGCTAGTCTCTGCCCTTAGTCCCTTCCAGGGAGAATTTGTAGAGAGAGGAGGTGTAGAGAATGAAAGACAGCCTCAGTGAACAAGTATCCATCTTGGATTTCCCCATGACTCTCAACTCGGTGTGTGGTTTTACCTGTCCTCTTTTCCCTAGAGGTTCGCATTGCTGCTGTGGAGGCCCTCTGTATGCTGGCCCAGTCTTCACCCTCGTTTGCTGAGAAGTGCCTTGATTTCCTGGTTGACATGTTTAATGATGAAATTGAGGAAGTACGCCTACAGTCCATACATACCATGAGAAAAATCTCGAACAATATTACCCTCCGAGAAGATCAGCTGGACACTGTCCTGGCTGTGTTAGAGGTGAGTGTTTCCAGTTTGGTAATAACTTCCTCCCCCTCTTTTTTTGAACCAGGTGTTGTGCTAGGCAATGGTAGGCATTACCAGTATATCAGGCAGCACAATTCTGCCTTCTCAATACATCTCTCCCCCAAGGTGGAATACCTGGACATTACATAGGAAATTTGAATGAGCTTGGTATTGCTATGCTCAGGAAAGGACAGGCTGCCCTCGGAATAAAAGAATATCTTTTTTATCTGCTGGGGCGAAGTTGAGGAGAAAGAGAAGGAAAAAAGTGCTGTGATGGATACTTAAGGGAAGAAAGAGTAGGACAAGGTGAGGCATTTCTTTTAGGGCGTGAATGGTACATGTGCAAGGGAACTAAAGAGGAGGAGCAGTGTCTAAAGATCCAGAGGTATGGGAGAATATGATGTGTTCCTGGAATAAAAGGGAGTTCATTATAGTGATATCATGCAAGTGAAGAGATGAGAGGGGGTGAGAACTACCTCACATGAGGCGGGGGCCAAATAGTAAAGAGTTCTTTTTAGCCTTTGATTTGATTTCTTTCTTGTAGTGAATCATAGGTTGTTGCAGCAGGAAGGGGTGTTAGAGATCAATTCATTCAGCCCTATAGTTTTATAGAGAAAAGAGTAATTTGTCTGATGTCATCTCACCATATGTGATTATGCCAGATTATAAACACAGATTTTTTTTTTCTTTTTTTTTTGGTGCTGGAGCTAAATCCCCAGCCCTTATGAACACAGATTTACTTCTCAAGCTGTACAACTGTATGTGGTTCATGGATTTTTTTTTTTGTATAAAGTGTCTGGATTGTATTTATGAGTACTGAAGTTAGTTTCTAAATATTAATAAATGGAATTTGGCTTTAATATCCTTCCATATGAAATGGTTAGCAATTTGATGTTTAGTTATTAGTGTACTTGTTTCAGATTTCTGCCATATACTTCAGAAAGCAGAGTGAGTGCTTTTTTGGTGCTAGGAATCAGATCCCAGGGCTTTGTGCCTCATAGGCAAGCACTGAACACTGAGCTACACCCCCAGCCCCAGTACTTCATTGCTAGTTCACCCTTCTAGCTGGAAGTTGCTTTTTTTTTTGGCTATGCTGAGATACTCTCCTACTGAGAGAAATGGAGAAATCCACTTATTTAACAAGCACTGTCTGTATACTGGAAATATGGTGGTGTCAAAAACAGACATGGGAGCAGTCTCAACTCCCATTTCCAGGACAGAGAACTTGTCCTTTTGCTTCCTTCACCTCTGTCCGTGGAGCTTCCTCTGTCTCACTGCAGAGCCCCTTGAAGACAGAGGCCCAGAGTGGCCTTGGGGGAGAAGAGGAGAGCGACTTCCCTTTCCTCAGACAGCAGTGGCCCTTCCAGTACCGAGTCCAGTGCTGGTCCTTCCTCCCCTACCGCTGTGGATGGCAACTCCCATTTTGGCTTCAGTGACCAACCCTCCTTAGGTACACATGTGACTGAAGAAAGCCAAGGACTTGAGCTGCTGCTGGACCCCCCTGGGAATGGAACACAAGAGCTCCCCATAGGAGGGCAGCAAGAGCTTTTTGAACCAAACCAGTCCCCACAGGAGTCGCCAGTGAAAACTAGCAAGCCAGGAGGCCAGGAGGTTGCTGAGGCCAGCAAGCCATGCCAGAAGAACCACGACTCTGTTAACCACACATGCCAGCCATGCCAGAAGGCCAGCCAAGTGTACCAGAAAGTCTCTGAGGAAATGTGGCAGCTTTGCCAGGAGAACCCTGAGGAGGCCAGCCAGCTAAGCCAGGAGGTCCCTGTGGAGGCTGGCAGGCTGGTCCATGGGTTCCCTGTAGGCGTTGGGGGTCTGGTCCAGGAAACCCTTGTGGAAGCTGGCAGGTCAAACCCAGAAACCCCTGTAGAGTCCAGCCAGCCATGCCTGTTCTCTGTAGAGGTTGACAGGTTGGTCCAAGAGGTTTCTGCAGTCAGTCTGTCATCTCAAGACATCCCTGAGGTTGATAAACCATCCCAAGAGCTCCCTGGGGAGATAGATTTGCAGGCCCAGGAAGTCCCTGAGGTTAATCAGCAGTCTTGGGTGGTCCCTGAGGTGTTTAGTCAGCTGCCCAGAGAGGATGTTCCCCAAGCCCAGTATTTGTTGAATGACCTGGACCCTCGACTAGAGCCAGTCTCTAGCCCACGATCAGGACTCACACCTTTCACCAGCAACATGTACTCAACCATTTTCTCACTAGTGGTGTCTCACTGCACCAGCCATTTGTGCCAGCAGCCTTTTCTGTTGGCTGTCACCAGCTAACGAGGAGTGGCCTACTGCAGAGGTATCTGAGGAAGCAGGCCTCTTGGCCTGAAGCACACTTATGCTGCGCTTGGAGAGGGTTAGTTTCATGTTCAGAACAGCTTTTGGCTCCTTGCTTAGCCATTAGACTGCAACAGGATTTTCATGGGGTAACTGGTCTGTCATTACCTAACCTACTCTGAGCACCACAGGAAATTCCAGATTGTTAAAGGAGATGGCACTTAACTGCTGAAGACACCCATGGGGGCCAGCACATGTGAAAAGGGACTCTCCTGGGGCCTTTTGATGGGAAAACATCTACCACTTCTCAAGATACTCTTTAGATCATGTGTGCGAGGGTCAGGAAGACTGTTCTTTACTCGTGCTCCTCAGGCCAGGCCATCTGAAACATGTGGAAAACAGTTCCCTTCCCAAACAAATGTCTGTCATAGCCACTACTCTTAGACTGAGCTTACGGGTGTTTCATATCATCTCCAGGTGCCCCCTGCCTTCCAGTCCTGCTTCTCTGAGCAGTTGCTCTAGGGAAAAGTAGGTATTAGTTTGGTGAGCAGCTTGAGTGACTCCTGACTGTGCTCTGGGGAGTCCTGGCCATGCTCTGAATCTGAGCCCCCTTCGCTATGGGGCTGTTTGGCTTAGGAGATGCTGTAGTAGACAGAATCAGGGTCTATTTTGAGAAATTAGCAGAGATCAATATTGTGAAGACAAGAATGTATGTATTTCTATAGTTTGCCAGGGACAAGGCACAGACTGGCCAAAGACCAAACACTCTGGAGTCCCCAGGAAGTTTGTTTTGTATCATGTGTCTTTAGGACCCAATGTGATTATGAAGCTTTTCCCAAAGATCTGGGGATGGGAGTGGGGGTGGGTAGAAGGGGTAGTGTGGTCATTAGTGTTGGGGGCCGGAACATTTTTGAGTGCTCAATAAATATGAAATAATCAGGAAAAAAAAAACCAGACGTGGTCTCTGCTTTCACTTATCTTCTGAAACTAAATGCTTTTAGATAGTGAATAAATGTTAGGCAGAAAGTAAATAGCATATGAATGGGGAATTTCACTCTAAGTGGCAAGCAAACCTTTCTGAGATAACGTTTGAGTTTATTCTTAAACGACAGAGAGCAGGCAGCCATGTGAAGACAGGGAGAAGGAGCTGCAGGTTAGAGGGACAGCTGATGGGAAGGCTCTGTGCACACCGAGCTCCATTATGTTTGCAGAACAAGAGAGAAGCCAGTGTGGGTGGAGCACAGCAAGGCGGTAGAAATGTGGTAGGGAGGCATTGTCAGGTGTTTGGATTTCATTTAAGCATTATAGGAAGCCATTGGAGGATCTGGTGAAGAGGAATGACATGCTGATTTGCCCCTTTCCACATTTCTTGTCTTATCTTCCTTTTCTTTTGCCTTTGTTGTTTTTGGTGTGTGTGGGGAGGGTGCTGAGGATCCAACATAGGGGCCCCCCCCCAACATAGGTCCTTGTGTTTGCTGGCCAAGTGCTGTACCACTGAGCTAAATCCCCAGCCCTCCATTTGTTTGCTTTTTTGAGACACAGTCTCACTAGGTATCCCATACTGGCCTCAAACTCACAGTGATCCTCCTGGCTCAGCCTCACATTTCTTTTTCTTGAAGTCTTCTTGAAGTTCCTATCAGATGGACTCCTTTCCTCATTCATTTAATGCATATTTATTAAATACCAGGCCCATGTGTCTTTTTATTTTTCACATTTTACCATTTTCAGCATGTTTTATATATTCATTCCATCCCCTTGAGGAGATTGTTAGCTCTGTAAGTAGAGTGACTGGGTAGTACTCTTCACTGTTACTTTCAGGGCCCAATGTGCTGACCTATACATAGTAAATGCTTAGTAAACATTTTCTGAAACTAATCTTCTCATGTTAATTCTATAACTAGGAATTACACCATTCTTGGTTTTTTTTCTTTTTTTTTCTTTTTTTGGTGCTGGGGATTGAACTCACGGCCTTGTGCTTGCAAGGCAAGCAGTGCAGTCTAACCGCTGAGCTAAATCCCTAGCCCTAGCCGTCTACTATCAACAGTGGAGATTTGCTCATATAGGCAGCATTATATCTCATGGTTAAGTTTGCAGTGTTTAGAGCCAGACAAATCTGAAACAACCCATCTCTCTCATTGCTTTTTTTCTTTTTGAGACAGGATTGTGCTATATACAGGCTGGCCTTGAACTTACAGTGATTCTCTTGCCTCAGCCTCCTGATTATAGGCGAGCACCACCACCCCCGGCCTCCTCTCATTTCTTTTTGTCCTTCCTTTTTCCCTTTGTTTACTCGATATTACTTGACCACCTCTTATGTGCCAGGCTCTGTGTTATGGACGGATATGATAATGAACAAAAGCCATGGACCTTATAACTTAGACATGAGGGAAACAGTGGTACAAACAAAGGCCTAATGAGCTGACATAAGCTCACGACAGTAGTGAGTTCCCAAGGAGTATGTCTGAAGAACTTGGTCCTTGGGGGAGTAAGGGAGTACAGCTACCAATGAGGAAATTCTGGTTCTAAAGCTGAGTTCAAAAAGAAGGATTAAAAAAAAGGATCTAGGCACTGACTTGGCAGGAAGATTTGGGAGTGTGAGGTGGAAGAACATCCCAGAGGAGGAGCAGGTGTAGACCTGTGGTTGATAGGAACATGGCTCAGTTGAAGGACTAAAAGAGGACTGTGTGGCTGGAAGAAAGAGCTAAGAGAAGTGTGGTATGAGGTCAGGCTAAAGGGCCAGATGGGACCAGCTCTTGCAGAACCTCGATGGTCATTTCTTAGAGTTAATTCACTTTTTATTTGCTTTGGCCACGATGGCTTCCATGCTGTTTTCAAACATGGGTCCACTTCATAGCCTTTGTGCTTGCTGTTCATTTTGATTATCCTATGTAAAATATTCTGCTTCTCTGTTTACTCTTGCCCTTGTCAGCCTGTCATTTTTCATAGTCAAAGGGAGGCTCTTAATATGTTTGGCGTCATGACTGACACCTCTAGAGAGGAAAAAAATAGTAAGGCTAAAGAGCAAAAAGAGCCAAGGCTGCTTATATTTGACCCTTTCATTAAACAATAAAATGAAAGCTGTTTCAGAATTTAAACCTGCAGACTTCCTAATACTTTATCATGTGGTCGTCACCCTAAATAGGTAGGAGGCTATGGAGAAGTAGGTGATGGATGGAGCCTGGGTTTACTAACTAGCAGTGATTATTAGTCTTAGTACCTTTTTTTTTTTTTTTTAAGGATTCATCTAGAGATATCAGAGAAGCTCTTCATGAACTCTTATGCTGTACTAATGTTTCAACCAAAGAAGGCATTCATCTTGCATTGGTGGAACTGCTGAAAAATTTAACCAAGTACCCTACTGATAGAGACTCCATATGGAAGTAAGAACTTTCCCGCCATTTACCCACTGAGTCCTAGAATGTGTGGTAAATGTGCATTGTTGACGACATTTGGTGGCTCGTGATAGATTGAGGGTATGACCCTCAATTTTGCCTTTTTCTTCTTTTTTTTTGTTTTTTGTTTTGTTTTTGACTTTAATTTAGAAACCTGACTAAATGTAACCATAGTCTCAGGAGTCTTGATTTCCTAAAATGAGTATCATTTTAGATTATTTATTAATTTGTACATCCATCCACCTAGCAAATACCATGTGCCTGCTATATGGTGACTAAGCACCGAGTCCTGTAGTGGGTTTTAAGGTATAGAGGTGAGTCCATTAGAGTTCCTTTTACTTCCACGTAGTGTTACTCTGTTGTCTATTTTGCATTTTGTGCAGAATTATATAATTATCATTGAGATTAGAGGTAGAACTACTAGCATTTGATCTGTAGATGGAAAATAATTATTTTTCCTCTTAATCACCTTTGTTTTTACTGATTGAAGTCAAGCTGTTAACACTGTTCATGAACTTATATTTGAAGAATTACTTGCAAACATGTAGTAATATAAAATGTGTTATGGGCTGGGGAGTTAGCTCAGTGGTTAGAGTGCTTGCTTTGTAAGCAGAAGGCTGTGAGTTTGATCCCCAGCACAAAAAAAAAAAAAAAAGGTGTTACAGTGTCACCTTCCCTCCAGGCTGGGCCCAGGCCTCCCCTACACTAGGACTCAGCTTCCTAGCAAACCTGCCCCCTGCCCCCGGCCAAGAAAAAAGTGTTATTGTAATCTGTGTATTTAGACTATCTTAAGATACTTTTTATGGTGCAGGGATCAAACCCAGGGCCTGTTGCATTCTCTAGGTAAATTATCTATGACTGAGCCACATCCTCAGGCCCCTGGAAGATATATTAAAAATTTAAAATACCAGGAGACTCTTTCACTTTTTGTGGTTCTGAGGATTGAACTCAGAGACTTTTCACTAAACCACAAACCCTTGCCAAGTTTTATTTTTATTAGTACATGTTTGCAGTACATGATGATTACATTCATCGTGGGGAGTTGGTACCTGTACATAACACGTCTTAATTGTGTTTACATCCCCTTCCCCTTCCCTTCCTCTCTGCCCTCTCCATCTCTTGGTTCCCTTGCCAGCTCTTTGAGGTAGGGTCTCCCTAAGTTACCCAGGCTTGGTTCAGACTCTGTCCATCTCTCTGTTCGTCTGTTGTCCTTCTCTTCCCTTCCCTTCTTTCCCCTTCCCTCTGCTCCCTTCCCCTCCCTTCTCTCTCTCTCTCTTTCTTTCTTTCTTTCTTCTGTATTTTTGAGACAGGGTCACACTATGTAGCCCAGGCCAACCTTGAACACACTGTTTAGTCCAGGTTGGTGTCACATGTGGGGCAATCCTCCTGCCTCAGCCTCCCGAGTACTGGGATTACAGGTGTACACTGGAATGCCCAGCATCGGTCCTCCTTTCTTAGACGCCCACAGTGCTGGCATTACAAGCGTATGCCACCACACCCCAGTGTTGGTAACATTTCTTATATCTATTTTTCTGTTTGTCATTTCTTCATGTTTGTACAGTCCAGTTTAGTTCAATTCAGTTTACGTTTATTGATTATCCTCAAGGAACACTCAATCATTTTTGCAGTATGGCAGATGTAGTGCGGATATGCATCTCTATCAGTAACTGTAGTTCTGTGGAGACACAGAAAGAATGATTAATTCTGCTTGATGAAAGATGTTGTAATGGAATGCTTTGCAGAACATTTCTCTGTTAAAGTAAGAGTTGTAGTTAGCTGGGTGTGCTGGTGCACCCCTATAATTCCAGCACTAGGAAAGCTGATGTGGGATTGTGAGTTCAAGGTGAGTCTTGGCTACACAGCAAGACCATGTTTTAAATACCAAAAAAAAAAAGTTATATGATTATTTGGCCCACCTAATATGTAAAGTTGTTTTTATTGGGTGAGTACGAATTTTTGGAGCCACGTAGTGCACCAAAAGATTGTGAAGCTACCTGTTTTAAACATTACTTAATTTTTAATCTTTTCCCAAGAATGGTGGATTGCTGGGCCTAGTGGCATATGCCTGTAATCCTAGTACTTGGGAGGCTGAGGCAGGAGGATTGCTGTGAGTTTGGGGCCAGCCTGTGCTACATAGTGGGTTCAAGATCAGCCTGAACTACATAGTGAGACCCTGTCTCAAAACACCAAAAAAAAAAAAAAAAAAGGAAAAGAAAAAAAAGAATGGTGACTTTATTTAGAAATATTGAAAGGGAATATGATAGAAGAGTAAAGGAAAAGGAATAACCAGAGTTGTCTGTTTTTAAGATGTTGCTAAAGATGGGTATATAAATGAAAGTTTCAAGGAGATAATTTGTTCTCTTTCTGTGTCTAGTTCATTCAACAAATGCTTACTGAGCACTTACAACCTGATTATTGTGTTAGGTGCTGTGGAGATTTAAAAATAGATTGACTAGCCTTCAAATAGGAAGAGAAAGAAGTAGGAAATTTATAGATTGGAAAGTGGTTGAAGTAGTACATTAACTGTATTACAAGCCAGAATTGAAGTCTAGCTTTAGAGAGGCCCAGCTGTGTAGGGGTCTCTAAGGGAACCAAGTTAATAGCCCCCGTGTTTCCTACCCAAGTTCTGAATAGAAATGAGAGAGCAAATAAAGAGAATGGCATCTGGAGGCTAAATTCCCACTGAGGCACAATGAGTAAAAGTGCTGAGGGAAACCAGAAAATTGATTTCTTTCTATGTAGAGCGAAAACCACCAGGCCAGGAAAGTGTACTTTCCTACTAAGATCAAATGGAGATGCCTTTCATATCCCATATATCCCTGAATTTGTTCAGATACAGTATTTGCTGTATCTCTTCTGATCCACCTGCTCTTCAGTCCCTGGTAAAGTCCTGTCTGCTGTGTGAAGCTTTATCTGATCGTAATGATCTCTTCTACCTTTGCCAGGTTTTTCATTGATACTTCTTTACCTTGTAGTGCTGGTCTTTGCTTCAGTTGAGTTATAAACTCAGTGAGGACAAAGATTAAGATTTATACTTCCTTTCAATTCAGTACAGCTTATAAATCAGAATTTAAGAAATAAATATAATAAAAATGTAAGATTACTGTATTAGTCAGTATTCTCTAGAGAAACAGATACAATGGTAGATATATGAATATTTGAGAGCTTACAATTTGGCTTCCTCGGGCTTCTTACAAGTCAGGTGTGGAAGCGTGCAGAGGGTCTGTGTGCAAGCTGGAGATCCGGAGGGCCCAGCTGAAGGTCTGGAGGCCCGAAGGATCCAGGCGAAGGTCTGGAGGGCCGAAGGACCCAGGCGAAGGTCTGGAGGTCTGAAGGATCCAGGAGAAGGTCTGAAGGGTCCAGGCAAAGGTCTAGAGGTCCGAAGTATCCAGGTGAAGGACTGGAGTTCTGGAGCTCCTCCAAAGGAAGCGAAACCGATCCAAAGAAGCCGGCCGGCCTAGATCCCTCTTCATTTCCCCTTTATACCATCTAGAGAATGGGCCGCCCTAGGGTGGATCTTCTACACCCTAGGGTGTAGAATTGCTAAACCAATTTAATTAAGCTTCTCTTACAAGTTGACACAATCAATCAACCATCACAATTACCTTGCTTGTGTAGGCCATGTATATGTGTTACGGGGATTGAATGTGGGGACGCTGTACTGTTAAGCTATGTCATCCCATCTTACTTTTTTCTTGTTTCTGAGACACAATATCTGACACCCAAAGTTAAAGGAGGAGAGGTTTATCATAGCTCACAGTTTGTAGAGGTTTCAGTTCATACTTAGTTGGCTCTTAGGCAGGATGGCATGGCAGAGGGGCATCGCAGAGAGGAAACAGTTCACAGCAGGCAGAAAGCAGCAACAACAGCAGCCCTCTTTCTGTCCCTTATATTCTATCCAGGGTACCTGTCCGTCCTAGGGTGGGTGGCACTCGCACCCAGGGTGGCCTTTCTATTATCGGCACTCAGAACCAGTTCTGAGTGGACTAATTAGTAATCCACAGTGGACTAATTTAGTAATCACACATCCTTGATCCCAGCATTACGCTCTTAATCCCAGCATCACACACTCTAGATCCAGCCACCTTTGAAAAGCCCCACCTATGACTTTATGAGGCTTTGGGGGACAGCTAGAAACAAGCTGTAACATCCTCAGTCCTTTTTTATAAATTTAATTAAAAATTTTTTGGGCTGGGGATTTAGCTCAGTGATTAGAGTGCTTGCCTTGCAAGCACAAGGGCCTGAGTTCGATCCCCGGCACCACAAAAAAAAAAAAAAAATTTATTTACAACTTTTATTGTTGTTTCATATCTTTTTTTTGCATTTTAAAATTTGTGCATATTGGTTATACAGGTTAATTAAAGGGTTTCATTTTGGCAGATTTAATATGTACATAATATACTTTTTTTGGTACATAGTGTACTTTGATCATTCTCACCCTCCCATCACCCTTTTGCCTATCTCCCCAGTGTCACATTTTGGGGGAACTTAACTGCAAGTAATATATTTTGATCATATCTGCCCTTTTAATTTTATTTTGAAACAGAGTCTCACTAAGTTGTGCAGGCTGGCCTCAAGCTTTCCATGTTCTTGCTCCAGTCTGCAACATAGCTAGGACTGCAGGTGTGTGCACTGCACCCTTCCTTGGGTGGCATTTTTTGCTTGTGGAGGGTCTTCACATAGCAGTCATAGCTAATGTGTATTGAGTTCTTACTAATACAGTGACAGACACCTTGTTTTCTCACTTTTTTTTTTTTTTTTTTTTGTGCTGGGGATCAAATTCAGGGTCTTGTGCTTGAGAGGCAAGCACTCTTAACTACCAGACTAGATCTCCAGCCCCCTCACTTAATTTATATCAACTCTATCATATAATTCTTTTAATTCCATTTTTTAACAATGAAACAATTTGTCCAAAGCTGTGCTGTTTCAGACTTGGTCTCTGATTTCGGGATTCTGCCCAAAATATCAGTTATATGCTTTTGACTACAAGTTACAAAAAATATCTGGTTTAAAACATCTTGACCAATAAAGTCTAATTCTTTACACAAGAAGTGAGAAGGTGGGTTTTGGGATTGGTCATTCAAATCTTTGACAGGGTTAGAGCCTTGGTTGATTTCTCCGCAGTTCTCTTGGATTGCAGGATGGCTGCTTCATAAGAAAATATCAAAAGAGCCATTCCCTTTCTTGCACTTCTCTTTGTTTTGTTAGAAAACCATTCCTGAGAAGCTACCCTGCCGATTTTTTTACCCTTGCTTTAATGACCAGAACTGGGTTACTTGACTGTCAGCAAACCAGTCACTAGAAAATCAAAAGGGGATGGCCCTGATGGGTTTAGACCAGCAGTGGCGAAGCTTTTTGAGACTGAGTGCCTGAACTACAACCCAAAACCAACTTATGTATCACAAAGTGCCAGCACTGCAAGAAAACCTGAATACTGAAATTTTAGTTTAGCAAAAACAACTCATACTTTAACATCTTTTGTTTTAAAAGTTTGCGTTTGGTGTGCTTTTGTGCGCTGTTATCTGATGTTCAGCTACTGCAGTGATGCTGGGCAACTTGGCCTACGAGCCTGCAGAGAGGGCTCTGTGTGCCCACTGCAGCAAGTGGTTTAAACTAATAGTGAAACTTTGCTGCTTGCCTGATACCTGAGGAAAATCAGGGCTCTCCAAGGAAAAGGGAGGAAGTGACTGTTGGTTAAATGGTTAAATAAACAGTAGTATTTGCCATTATAGCTTTTTTATTTTCATTATAACCATTTTGTTTTGTTTTTTAGAGACAAGGTCTCACTCTGTTATTCAGACTGGCCTTGAACTCACTGTGTAGTCCAGGCTGGCCTTGAATTTGCAGTGATCCTCCTGCCTCAGCCTCCCAAGTGTTGAGACCATTTTTATATGAATTAACTGCGTTCCCAGAATAATGGGATAACTTATCTGAAGTCACAGAGTTAGCAAAAGTAGATAGTTGAGAATCTCTAACTTAAATCAGAGTTTCTGGTTCTAATTCTTGCTACTTTTTAAAGGCACTAACTGATTTACTGAAGCGAGTTCTCATTTGTTTCTTTCAGATGCTTGAAGTTTCTGGGAAGTCGGCATCCAACCCTGGTTCTTCCCTTGGTGCCTGAACTCTTGAGCACCCACCCATTTTTTGACACAGCGGAACCAGACATGGATGATCCAGCTTGTATCCTCTGTGCTTAGGATGAGTCTTGCTGGTTTGTCAAGGAGCCCTGGCATCTCTTACTACGGTGTGGCTGTGATGGTCTGGTTACAGGGTTCAGATCTTCTCCAGGTTCCTGACATTCTAAACAGAGAATTGAGAAGGGCATCAGGAGTAGCAGCAGCACCAATGATTGATTTGAAAGAGAGAAGACAAGATACCCTGCATAGAGTGGGAGTGGGCCAGTGAGAGGAGCTCATGGCCTCCTGGGAGCCTGGTGTTAAGGGCTTAGGGTGGGATTGAGGATTTGGCCTGAGGTATGATTCTGGCCTGTGAGTGGCTTGACTTGGCCCTCTGTAGGGCAGTGGAGTTTTTGAGCATTTATGACCCTTGGAGGAACTGTCAGGGTGTCAGAGACTATGGTAGGGTACAGGGGCAGGGTTTGTGTCTGTCAGATCTGCGTAGTCAGTGACATGGTGTTCAGGGTTGGGGTCAGCCCAGCGCATGCCTGGGAACTTATTCTGTATAAGCTAAGTTACCTGGTTAGCTTTTTCCATTGTGCTTACACCAAGGCATCCTGGTCCGGGGCTAATGTTTAACTCAGAAGGTGGATCTAATCCCAGAAAGTGGGCTGTGAATCCGCCCTTCTTTCTCCTTCTCATCCGTTTCCTTGGGTACCTTGTGCCTCAGCTCCAGCCTGCTTTTAGACAATCCCTCCCTTCTTTTTGCAGCATTTTCCTTAGCTAACTCTTGCCTTAGTCTAAGTTTTAATTTTTTTATTTCATTTAGGTAAAGAGTACCTGGGGGAGCTTGATGGTTATTATTCTCAGGTTTCATTGTTGTTTTCAAAATAGCCCATCTGATACTAATAAATTTTTGCCATTTATTTAACACCTTTTTTATGCCACATATTCGTGTGCGTGTGTGTGTGTGCACATGCGTGTGGGCATGCGTGCCCTGAAGATTGAACCCAGGGTCTTGAAAATGCTAGGCAAGCACTCTGTGACAAAGGTACAGTCCTAGCCCTTATTTGTTTGTTTGTTCGTTTGAAGTACTGGCGATTGAATCTGGTACCTTCCTCACTTAACTTTTTTATTTTATTTTTTTGAGACAGGAGCTTACTAAGTTGCCCAGGCTGGGGCTTGACCCGTGCTCCTCGTGTCTTAGTCCCCATATGTGCCACTGCACCTGGCTTATTTTTATTTTTGAGACAGGGTCTTGCTAAATTGTCCAGGCTGGTCTTGAGTTTGCAGTCCTCTCACCATAGCCTCCTGAATGCCTGGGATTGTAAGTATATGTTGTCACACTCAGCTCATTAAATGTTTTGTAAATTTTATTAGTGATCTCCCACACAGCCTTGGAAGGAAGATTTTTTTCCTTTACTATTGGTGATGGAACCCAGGGCCTTTGCATTGGACTATGTCCCCACCCTTTTAAAATTTCGAGACAGGGTCTTGCTAAATTGCCAACTTGCCCAAGCTGGGCTCAGACTTGGAATCTGCCTGCTTCAGCCTTCAGAGTGCTGGGATTATAGGCATCCGCTACCATGCCCAGTTATAAAGCAGATCTTTTTGCAATTTATAGATGAGGAAAGTGAGGTTCGGGAGAGTTTACGTGACTCTTAAGTTTACGCGACTCTTAAAAAAGCAGATCTTGAATTGATTGCTTGATCAATTGATGGTGCTGGGGGTTGAACTCAGGACCTTGAGCTTGCTAGCCAAGCGCTGTACCACTTGAGCTAAATTTCCAATCCCCAGATCTTGAATGTAAAGCCAGAAATTTCTGATTTTCAAGCTGGTGCACTCTTCCCTGTGTCGTATACTGTTTTTAATTTGATCTGCAGCCTAAAGGAGGTGATGCCTTCAGCTCAAAAGCATGAATACAAGGCACAAATACTGCCTCTAATAGAACTTCAGTGGGTTTGTGAGAGCCTTGAGTAGCGTGCTTTGGGCTCGAATTGTTTCCTATTGTTGGGAATACATTACATCAGTGTGTCCACATTTTCTGAGGGTTCCTTTCACTCCTCCCTGAGGCTTAGGGATATTTATTGAAACACGGGTGTCAACCAAATAACTGGCTGTCATATGAAGTGACTGTTGTGCTCCATGTGTTTCCTTTCACATTGCGTTTGGAAAATATAAAGCTCTATGCAATTGATGTACCAACCAATGCCAAATTTTGTATGTTTACTTATATTCCACTTCCTACTTCTAAAGGTGGAGCATACCTATTTGAAGTTTATCTATCAGAGAGGAACCTGTGGGCTACGTCTTATTATTACTAATCTCTAAAGATAGTCTGTGAGAGGTCCTGTCACATTAAAACATTTTTTAACATTTTTGTAAGTCTATTTTGGTATTGGTAAGATATTTTTTCTGGGTACTTGTAAGACTGTATTGTTTATTAATTATGTTTGGCTATATATCACAGAAAATGCTCCCAAATGTAGCTTAAACAAATTAAAAATTTTTTTTTGTCCAGTGCAAGAGAACTCTGGAAATAAGCATTTCAGTGCTGCTCCACATTATTCTTTTTGATCCTCTATTCTGCCATTTCTGGTTTTTTGAGACAGAAATCTCACTATTTTGCTCAGGTTGGCCTCAAACTCCTAGTGTCAAGAGATCCTCCTACCTCAGCCTCCTGAGTAGCTGTTTCTAGTTGTCTAAGATTGTAACTAGAACTGTAGTCATCAAATTCAAGTTCTAGGCAGAAAGGATAGAGGATAATTGGAATAAAATCAGTGTTCTCCCTGTAAGGGAAAAGGGAAGGATGGATTTTAGTTGAGCACATTTCAGACTCTGTCAACATGTGGAGGCTTGGGAGGTATATTTATCTTTTAATTTGTCATTTCCCTCTATTATAAAATTAATATATTTAGAAAGAAAATTCAAAATTGTAAAAAGGAAAAAACTTCATATTTAAAACCTAAAGTCCTACTAAGCAAAAAAAAATTTTTGTTTTGTTTTGAGGTAGTTGTGCCCTGTTGCCAGGCTGGTCTTGAACTCCCGGGCTCGGCCTGTTGAGTTGCTGGGGTTCCGGTGTGTGCTGCAGTACCTGGGGCAAAGTAATCTGTTAATATTTTTGTGTATTTCATTCCTTCTTAAAAAGCTTGTGATCAGAACTTTGGTGCTTTGTTAAATAATTTATTTCATCAAAAAATATTTGATAATAACTGCTGTCATGGCCTCTGTATGTTGTACAGGTTGCTTATTATCACTTATAATAAAAGAAGTTTATGGTGCAGTATTGTAAACTTTTTATAGATGTCATTGTATTACCGTTATTTATTTTTTAGTTTTTGGTGGTGCAAGGGATACACAGCCCAGGACCTTGTCTGTGCTGAGCACATACTGTACTGCTGAGGTAAATCCCCAGCCTAGATATGGTTTGAATTTTTTTCTGTTACATTTATTTATTTATTTATTTAGTTCGTTCGTTCGTTCGTTCGTGCTGGGGATCGAACTGAACAGTTATATTTTCGAGACATGGTCTTGCTGTGTCTTCTGGGTTGGCTTTGAACTTGGCTCTCTAGCCCAGCCTGGCCTCCTGATCCTCCTGCCTCAGCCCCCCAGGTACTAGGACTGTAGGTGTGCACCACTATGCCCAGTACAGTATCATTTTTAATAATTGTACGCTGTTCTACCAAGTAGGTAAAACACAAGTTGAGTAAACATTCTCCTGTTTTTGGACATTGAGTTATTGCTGATTAGCTGTTGTTATAGTTATTATAAATGATTCTATGATGTTAGGTTGTTTACTTAGACTATTTTGTGATGTGAAATCAGTCAACATTTATAATGCTGGGTACTGCATTATTATCCAAAAGGATTATGCAAATATATACTTCAGTAGGCAGTATACCAAGAGTTTGTATTTGTTCGTATTCTCGGCAGTATCAGGCATTATTTTTAAAAGCCTTTGTAAGCTGGGTATGGTGGTACATGACTGTAATCCCAGGACTCTGGAATGGTGAGGCAGTAGGTTTTCAAATTCAAACCCAGCCTGGGCAAATTAGAGATTCTGTACCAAAATTTTGATAAAAAAGGGACTGGGATGTAGCTCAGTGTAAAGGTCCTGGGTTCAGGCCTAGTACTGTGAAATAAAAACAACCTTTGGTAATTGGGGCTGGGGATGGAATGGTGGGATGTACTTCCTTGTATAAGTGTGCATTTGTCTGATTATTAGAAAAGCCGAGTCCCTTCATGGGAATTCGGGGAGTGGGAAGTGGGGTAGCCAAGTTCAATCTTTGATGCTTCCAAATTTACTTAACAGCCTTGTCAGACATTGCCGTTTTGGTTCTTATTTTCAATGCTGCTAAAACCTGCCCAACAATGCCAGCGTTGTTCTCAGACCACACCTTCAGGCACTATGCCTACCTCCGAGACAGTCTTTCTCATCTTGTTCCTGCTTTGAGGGTATCGTTGAAAACATCTGTTGTCCTTGTCTTTGGGTTTTTTGATTTTCAGTGCTCTGTGGTTATTAAATAGCAGAAAACAGACTGTATTTCCTCTGAAAACTGATTTATTCATTCTTTCTAGCTCTCTACCATTCCTTTGTACTTCTCCTATATCCTTTTTTTTGGGGGGTGGTCAGCACTGGGGGATTGAACTCAGAGCCCAACACATGCTAGATAAGCATTGTGCCACTGAATGACACCACCCCACGCCCCCCTTTTTGGTGCTGGGTATCGAACTCCTGGCCTTGTGCTTGCTGGGCAAGTGTTCCAACCCTGAAACTCAGTTTTTCACTGTCCTTGCTTTCTCGTTTTTCTTCTTTCTTTTTTTCTTTTCCTTTCCTCTCTCCCCTCTTTCTCTCTCCCTCCTTCTCTCTTTCCTTCCTTCTTTCTTCTTTTCCTTTTTGAGACATATGGTCTCCTTAAATTGCTCAGCCTGATCTCAAACTCATAATCTGCCTGTGCCACGTCCCCAGTGTCTGATTCCGGTGTGCACTACCTGGCCTTGGGTTTTTGGTTATATGATGTTAGGGAAGAAAAAAGAAATCTGGAACAATAGATTATATTTTAGATAAAATAAACTTGTTATACTTTAAGAATATGATGCAGCCTTGGTTCTTAACAAGTATTTTTTAACAATAAAACCTCTATTTATTTTTAAAACTTAGAGATAAAAACATTTTGAAATAGATCATAATGATAGTAGTAACAGGTACTTAATAAATGTTCTGTTTTGGGCATTCTTCTAAGTCGTTTGTATTAACTCCTCCCTGCTTAGGTGACCTCATAGGACTTTAGTTGCAGTAATACAGGTATAGAGTTAGAAGGTTTAAAATTTATAGAGGATATAAAATGAAAAGTGCAATCTTCTCTGCTCTTCCTCTACTTGCTCCTTTCTTTTTTTTTTTTTTTTAATTTGTGGTACTGGTGAGTGAACTCAGGACCTCCATGCTGAGCTAATACCCAGTCCTTTTATTAATTTTTTTATTTTGAGACAAAATTGGCCAGGGTGAGCTTGCACTCATATCTCTTGCCAAAAAATTGTATGGTGAATTGACTAATTCATTTAATCATGACTGTATATAAAATCAGCTAATAGTATCAAGGGCATAACAGGCATTCAGTATGTACAAAGGCCTAATACAGAATCTGGTACTTAGCATGTTCTTATAAAAAAACCTATTAAAAAGCCAGGCGTGGTGGCACATGCTTGTAAATCCTACCACTTGGGAGGCTGAAGCAGGAGGATTGCTGCAAGTTTGAGGCCAGCCTGGGCTATGTAGTTCAAGGGCAACCTGAACTACATAGAGAGACCCTGTCTCCAAAAAGAGAGATTAATTTTTTTTCTCATTCTTACAACAGAATAATACTACACCATTCTTTTTTATCGTGACAGCTGTGGCTGTACTGAGACCATGTTTGCATTCTCATATCCTCTCTCCCTTCTCTCTCCACTCTACCCTGCCTCCCCACTATAGTTGGGAAGGGCAGAAAGGTTATTTACAGATCCTCTTAGGCTTTATTCTCTTTGCTTGGTTTGGTTTTACATTTTTCCTGGTTTCTCTGTGTTATCACAAGCTGAGTCACAGAATTTGATGGCATTGTCATCCCACTGTGTTTGCTTAGTTACCAGGGAGAAAACTAGTGTCATCTGCTGTCTCTGCCAACATTGTGCCCCCTGAGGATCCATCCCAGCAGTTCCTGCAGCAAAGCCTTGAAAGAGTATACAGTCTTCAGCACCTGGATCCGCAAGGAGCCCAGGAGCTCCTGGAGTTCACCATCAGGTCAGGCAAACTGCGCCTCCACAGATAAGCCAGGGTTGTTATGGTGCTCAGCCTGGTGGCTTTGAGTTCCAGTATTGGTCATTAGGTTTCACTTTCTGACTCTGTTGGCCTGCATTCTCACATGGTTTTATGATCTGTTTATATTTTTTACATTGTGATTTGAGTTTATTTTTAAAAAATGTTTGTGCTGGGTGTGGTGGCACACACTTGTAACCCAATACTCTGTGAGGCTGAGGCAGGAGGATCCAAAGTTGGAGCTTAGCTCAGATAGGCTTGAATTTGCGATCCTCCTTCTTTGGGCTTCTGGTTAGCTGGGACTACAGGTGTTCACCACTATGGCTGGTTTAGGCTCATTTTTTTTTTTTTTTTAATGGGTCATCCTTGGGATTAAACCCAGGGCCTTGTGCATGCTGGGCAGGTATATCGCTGAGCTACATCCTCAGCCCGTATCCAGGACCATTCTTGTGTCTCCATCTTCCGCATCAAGCAACTTCTGCCTAACAGTTCACAATCTAACTATCCCCTCTGTATTCTTGCCTGTGGGACGAAGAAAGGGTAAGAGAAGAGCATTATTTCCCCCTTTATCTCCTTTTAAACACATGTCCCCAAAGTTGCACACTCTAGTTTTATTTGCGTCCCATGCCTGGAGTTTAAATTAAATGCCACTTCTAGCCTCAGGAAGGTAGGAAATGCTGTCTTTATTTTGGATGACTCATGTTTAAATATCACTTGATGCCTCTATTACTGAGGAAGAAGGACAAAAAAGGAACTGGGGAATAACCAACAGACTTTGACTGCTAGACTACATTAAAATGGCCTGAATGATGTGAAAATAATTGAAACCCATTTGCCTTTTAATAAAAGCAGTATTGTTTGTCTTTCAGTAGCAGAGTTGAGTAGATGCTGCAGAGACTATATGCTTGTAAAGTCTAAACTATTTACTCTGTGGGCTTTTATAGAAGAGTTTGCTAACCATGCTATGAGCTATGGGCAATCTGTGCTAATAAGCCAAGGTTTCAGACCTTTCTGTATCTTTTATGAAGTGATTCCTCAATCACAATGTCTTCTCTTCTTCTTCACAATAGTGTTTAGTTTTGGAGGATCTTAAGTGAGGTTGTTGGCCTTGAGCTCAGGAAAATAAGCTCTGCTTTCTGAAATACCCATCTAAATAAACATTCAGGGTTTGTCGTTGGCAGTTTTATTCTGTTGGCACTAAAACAAGTACAAAATGAACAAAAGCAAGCTTACTTGATTTTTAGCTGCAGTGCTGGCTGTTAGTAGCTGCTCAGTAAACATTTGTTGGTGTGAATTGCTTTCATGATGTGGTTTTTATGAGGCAATAATCCTGCTGGGCTTTGGCTTGCAAAACCAATGTTAAAATGTAGTGTCCAGGCCTGGACATTTTCTTCCTAGCTTGAGTATATTTTTCGGAGGGCAGACCAGTATGATGAAAAGCCTAGATGAGAAAGCTGATAGAGGAGTAGCTACTGAGGGCCTGCTATGCTTTACAAACATTTCTTCGAATGTGAAGCAATTTGCAGAAAGTGGCAAAAACTAGATTTGCATCTAGCTTGTCTGACTGTAAAATTGATGTTTTGTGATAAGCCACAGTGAAGGACATTCCTAAATCAAGTGGAGATTAGATCAGATCATCTCTGGGGTGCTTTCATAAGTTACTGTTTCTATAGTTGTTGAAAAGTAATATGTTAGTTGGATTTTTGTGCAGAACTTTGTCTGATTATGGCTAGGCCATATATTTGTTAGTATTAGTGTAAAACATACCTCACCATCATACTCATTGCCCTCTATTATAGTCATCCAAGCAGTCATTTAACCCAGCTAACATCTTACCTATACAGAGTGTGCTATCCTTCCGTAAGGGCATTGGAGATTTTTTTTTTTTTTTTTTGGTTTTGTTTTGTTTTTGGAATTTGACATAACTGCTTTGCCTTCACCACTGTAGCCTGGATGTTTTTTACGGGCTCAGTAAATACTTGTTGAATGCTGTTTTTCACGCCTTAACCACAAATCAACATTTAATACTTTTATAGATGGTATCTTCTTCTGGCCATACTTCATCTTTAGCTGTATAGATTTGATGTTTTATAAGGCTCTGCTGTCCTGAATTGTAAGAGGTACTATCCATCAGATACTTTGTATTCACTCTTCTCAGGTCTTTATAGTCATTATTTTATTAAATTTTAAGATAATCATGAGAACTGCCCCATTTTTACAATGAGTGAGACAAGACTCCTCCTGCTGGGGTTCATTCATACCCAAGATAGTTTCTTTTCTTTTCTTTTCTTTTTTTTTTTTTGTTTTTTTTTGTTTTGTTTTGTTTTGTTTTGTTTTTTGAAACAGGGTCTCGCTCTGTAATTCAGGCTGGCCTTAAACTCACTATGTAGCCTAGGGTGTCCTTGAACTCGTGGTGATCGTCCTGCCTCACCTTCCCAAGTACTGGGATTACAGGTGTGTGCCACTGCTCCTGGCTCCAGTGTGGTTTTTGAGATCCATTATATGTCAGGTAAGATGCTAGGCAGAAGGGGTACAAATAGTGTCTTAGTCATTTTCCTTGTCACTGGGACAAAATACCTGACACTTGCAATTTAAAGGAGGAGAGGTTTATTTTGGCTCATGTTCCAGACATCTCAGGCCGTGTTCAGTAGGCTTAAACACACAGATGGTGCGGCAGAAGTGTGTGGCAGAGGAAAGCTGCTCTGTCTTGGTGGCCAGGAAGCAGAGAGAGGAGGAAGGAGCCGGGTCACTGCCTCTTCTGACCAGGCCTTGCCTCCTAACAGCACATTTTAGTTATAATGCTGCCAGTTACTTTTCAGAAGCCCCACCTGTGAGCACATGAGGTTATGGGGGGACATCTAGATATAAACTGTAACAAATAGTAAACAGTACACTCCCTACTGTGAGGGTTCTTATAGCCTGATGACAGCGATGGGTAGGAAAACAGGAAGTGCAGAATTGTGTGTATGTGCTGGAGTACAGTAAGCCTGGGGGTCTCTGCAAGCATGGAAGAGGCACCTGATCCTTCTATGGCTGGTAACTGATGACTTCAAGACTTGAAGTAATGCCTTGAAGAGTGAATAGAAGTTAGCCAAGTGAAGAAGGAAGAAGAGTGTATCAAGGATGAGGAATATCAAAGGCTTGAACTAGAACATTGGGCTTTCCAGCCTTCCATCTGGTTAATAGTTTGTATGAAGTAAAGCATCTAGTACCATATGAGATTTGAATCCAAAGGACTAGTTCAAGTTTTAGTTTTTTCATCTCCTAGGTGTGTGATATTGGTCTATCAACTCCCTCATTTGTGCTGTGTAGCTACTATGCGGGACTGTTTTTGTTGTTGTTTTTTTTGGTGCTGGGAATTGAACTCAGGGCCTTGTGGTTGCTAGGTAATCGCTCTACCACTTGAGCTAAATCCCCAGCCCTGCAGGACTGTTGTGAAGTTTATTGTAAAGATAAATGTGAGAGCAAGTGCAAGGCCCTGAGTTTGATCCCTAGCAAACCCCACCCTGCCAAAGATACATATGACAGCATTTGGAGAATAGAAGTTATGGAGGTACTAGTTGGATAGTTGTGAAATTTTCCTTGAAAATTTAAATCTGTGCTTCTTTTGACACACTGACCATGCTCTTACTATTTTGCAGGTGAATCCAGTCTAAATTTTAAAACTGTAACCATGTTTTATGTTCACTGAGAGTGAGGGGTATTGTCATTTAAGGAATGCTGCAATCATCTATCTGCTTTTTCACAGGCTAATGACCTGATTTCCCAGAGTTTGGATTTTTGTGTAAGTCTGTGAAAGTGCTGTTACTGGAAATCCACATTATTGTTTCAGTAACCATATCACTTTAGACTTGATCCGTCACACAATTGTAATTTTAGAGTAAAACAGCTCACTTTAGTCTGAAATGGATAGAATTTCATTTATTTGGAATCAATAGCAATACACTTCTCTTATGGGAATTCTTTCCAATACCAACACTAAAGAAATGGGATTTCATGAATGAATCCTTTAAAAATCCTCCTTTTTTGTGTAACAGTTAATGTCTCTAAAGAGTACTATCTGTTTTGTAGTCTGTCTACTAATGAAAGAGATAGAATAAATGTTTGTAATCTGTAATTGTCTTGCAAGGATGAAGATAGCTTTTGAAAAACTACCAAGACTTCGTATGTACTTTGTATTTTCTAATAGTCCTTGTTCTACCAAGGTACAAAGAGGCATTGATTATGACTTTGATGTTTAGATACTGGAAAAGATTGAAAGAAATCTGTAGCCCTAAACATTTGATTGGTACATCCAGAGTCTTTTTTGACTGTCTTTAACAGTGATTTAAGAAATAACTAATTCAACTTATTGTATAAATTTTCATTTTATTGTTTTTGGGGGATTTTTTTGAGACAGGGTCTCATTATGTAGTTCAGACAGGCCTTGAACTTACTATGTAGCTCAGGCTGGCCTTGAACTTGTGTTGATCTTCCTACCTCAGTTTCTCAAGTGCTAGTATTACCAGCATGTGCCACCACGCCTGGCTATTGTATAAACTTTTGTTTTTCCTTTTTTTTTTTTTTTTAATTTTAGTGGTACATTTTAGATATACATAATAACATTCATGATGGGGAATTTGTACCTGTACATGGTATATCTTGCTTCTACTTTTTTTTCCCCATTCCCCTCCCCTCTCTTCAACCCCTCTTCTCCTCCTTATTGACAAAAACTTTGTTTCCATTTTTTTCCTTCTAGTCTCTTTTTTCTTGTCCTTTCCTTCTTTTCTCTCTCTCCCCTTCCCTTGTTCCCCTTCCCATTTGAACATTTTCCACCCACTTCCCAGTATCTTTTATACATTTTGGTCCTTATTTATACTTTCGATTTCTCACACTAGAGAAACAATGCAGTATTTAAACATGTGTTTAAGAGTGTGGTCTCAAGGTGCATCTATTTACCTAGAAATGTCTCAAGTTTATCTTTCTTTATGGCAGAGCAGTACTCCATTGAATTTAAAAAAACCACATCTTCTTTATCCATTCATTGATGATGGGCATTTGGGCTGTTTCCAAGATTTAGCTATTACAAACTGTGCTTCTATAAACATAGGTGTGCATATATTGCTGTGGTATAATGCTTTTAATTCTTTAGGGTAGATACCACGAAGGGGAATAGCTGGCTCAAATGGAACCGCTAGTTTTAGTTTTTTGAGGAATCTCCACACTGTTTTCCACAGTGATTGCACCAGTTTACACTCCAACCAACAGTGGAGAAGGCTTGCTTTTTCCCCATAGTCCTCCCAGCATTTGTTATTGGTTAATTTCTTGATAACAGCCATTCTTTCTGGAGTGAGATGGAATCTCAGCATTGTTTTAATCTGCATCTTTTGAATGACCAGTGATGTCGAATGTTTTTTCATGTATTTATTTGCTATTTCTACTTCTTCATCTGAGAAATATCTAACTTGTTTACTTCTAATATTTTAGAAATACTATTATTGACATTATAGATTAAAAAATCAATGAAGTGTATGTTTCTTTTGCCTTGCCAGATCATATCTACAGAAATGTGTTTTCATGTATTTGGTTTTAGGTCAGTTTTATCTCATCTGTATTTGATCTTGTTCATAAATAAACAGAAAGTTTAATAGCAAATAAATTAGATGTAATATGATACTGGCTTAAAAAAAGACTTGAATTAAGGCAGACCTGGGTTTGTGTCCTATTTTGACTGTTTATTAATTCTGTGACCTTGAGCAAACCACTTAAGTGCTGGTCTTTAGTTTTATGCTCAGTGAAATGGAATTAATTGCAACTCATGTTGTAAGGATTAAATGAGCTCAAGTAAAGAAACAGCTAGCATAGTACAATGCACACAGAAGGTGCTCTTTGTACCCTTCTCATTTTTTTTGTACTCTTCTCATTAAAGAGTCCATAATCTTTCGGTAGATGTCTAGACTGAGGCTTCCTGAGGGTTGTGGGCATAAAAAGGTAGAGAGGAAACACTGGGACCCAGAGGATCTTGCCTAGGGCCAGCAGGTTTCTCTTTTCATTTGTATAGTAGTTCAGATTTCCCACAGCTAATTGGCTTAGCTTGCATCTGGATTCTGTGTAGTCGAGAGCCCTGGCGACAGTCCAGGGGCAGTAGAATAACCTAACACCTGGAAGCAGTCAGTTAATGCATAACCAGCCAGTCAGTGTTCTCTATAATTGTAACAGAAGGCAGAATCTTCTTGGACAGGAAATGCTTCAGATATAGAATGGTTCCTGGGTGTTTCTTTTTCTTCTTCTTTTTTTTTTTTTCCCCCTGGGTGTTTCTTGCAAGAGAAAAACAGAGAAGTGAAAGAGGAAACCAACTGGACACCAGAATTGCACTTCACAGGTGTGGTTAGCTCACCCAGAGTTTTTCCTTTCATTGTGCTGGGTTCCCACATCTGACCCCACTCTCCAAGACCAACTCAAGCCACTCAAGCTCACAAGAGATGTCTGTATATCATAGACACCAATTTCTTCAGTGACTTTGGGGATAATTCACCCTGTGCCCTTCTGTAGGGCATCTCCTTCCTGTGACCAAGGTCCCTAATTATTATGAAGCTGTCCACTGAGCACAAGGTTAGAGAAAGGGGCTTAGTCCCCTGGAATCTTTTTCTGTGGGCTACTGTGAAACTTGACATGTTATGCCTGTAACAACCACCTTCCTCACTGACTCAGATATTGAGTTTTGTAGTTGTTGTTTCTATGTAGAATTTTGGTGTTTCCATAAAAAAGAATGAGGCAGAAGTCTATGAATGCTATGATGGATTAAACACACACATACCCTAATCCTCCCTGCCAAAAAGAAAAAGAAAAAAGAAAAATGGGATAAGTAAAAACAAACCAATATTTTTTGTTGATGCATAGCATATCTGGAAGAATTAAAAAGAAACTTGGCCTGGTGGTTTTCTCTGGGAAGATGTGCCTTGTAGGAGAACTGGGCACAGGTGTAGGAAGGGGGGCTAATGTAGTTGTCTAAGCTGTAGGATCTTTTGAGTTCTCTACCTTATAGGTATAATTCTATGCCTTAGATCTGTATTACTTATTCAAAAAAACTAAATGTTTTAAATCACCAGTAATCCCAGCTCCCAGCGCTATTTTGTTTGTGTGTGCTACTTTCTAATTTCTTGTCCACAGGCAATTTATTTATTTTGAGATGAGAATCTCACTATGTTGTTCACACTCAGAAAAAATATGTTTTTATATGGTTGCAGTCATTGTGACTATACTTATAGCCAGTTAGGGTGGTCCAAATTCCAAGTATAAGAAAACAGTATCTCAAACTAGATTACAATGCCTAGATTATAAAACCTTATCTCAAACTAGATACAATGGCTGATCTCAAACATTCAGAATGATCTGAATGTTTATGTCCTTCCAAAATTTGTATGTTGAGTCCTCACCCCCAAGGTCATGGTATCAGGAAGTAAGGCCTTTGAGAGGTCATTAAGTCATGAGGATAGAGCCCTCATGAATGAGAGTAGTTCCCTTATGACAGAGGCCTGTGGGACCTTGTTCATTACTTTGGCCGTATGAAGATGGAGCTAGAAGCTACTGTCTCTGGGGAAGCCAGCTGTCACCAGACACCACATCTACAGGCATTTTGATCTTGGACTCTGTAGTCCCCAGAACTGTGAGAAATAGTTCGTTATTTTTTTTTTTTAGTTTGTTATTATTAATAAGATACCTAGTCTATGGTATTTTGTTACAGCAGCCCCCGTGCACTAAGAATTTTCCTTAAAAAACCAGAGATTGAAGATATGGCATGACCAAATAGCGTATTTATACCCTTAAGGACCCACCTTCTGTATCTTTGGATTTTTTTTTTTCCTTGTCCTCAGTTTGGCTTTTATCCTCAGGCTTTTTTCTTATTGAATTACAGTGGGGCTACCAGGAGAAGTAGAGCCATGTATGTTCTTGCTCAGTCCAGTAAGAGACACAGAGACAAAGTCAGAGACAAGCTAGTCTTCTTCAAGCCTGGAATATAAATCCCTCCATTTGGACCGATAAGGCCAATTTAGGTCACATAACCGGAGGGATGACATATACATTCGTTAGCTTGCTTGGATCAGGCTCTACTTGGAATTGAGTTTGGGGATGTGATATGTTCCCCTGAACAAAATAGCATTCAGTTAGTAATGAAGAAATTGATGGGTTTTTTTTTTTTTGGTTTTTTTTTTGGTGCTGGGGATAGTAATGAAGAAATTGAGAATGGCTAACTCAGTAGGCAACCAACAGTATCTACCACAATACCTTTTTAAAAATATTTTTTGTTTTATTTTTTGGTGGCACTGGGGATTGAATGCAGGGCCTTCATGATGAACTGCATTCTAAACCTTTTGAACATTTTTATTTATTTATTTATTTTTGTTTTTTTTGAGACAGGGTCTTGCTATATAGTTCAGGCTGACTTAACTCGTTATGTATCCCAGGCTGGCCTTGAACTCATGGGTATCCTTCTGCTTCAGCCTCCTGCATGCTGGGATTATATGTATGTATTACCACACCTGGCTGATTTTTTATTTTGAGACACACTCTCACTAAGTTACTAAATTGTCCAGTTTGGTCTCAAACTTGGAATTCTCTTGCCCTCCCAGAGTGTTGGGATCACAGGCATGCACCAACCACCACACCCAGTTTAAAATTTTTTTTCTGATATGAAAATAAATGCTTATTCATTGTATAAAAAGTCTTGGATAGGGGGCTGGGGATTTAGCTCAGTGAGTTTGATCCCCGGCACCAAAAAAAAAAAAAAAAAAAGTCTTGGATATATAGCATAGTTGGGAGAAGGCACTAAAAAGCACCCTAATATCTCTATCTAGAAAACCATTTTATACTATGTTTTCTTCAATGTATATTTTTTATATAGTCGAGATTATATACCTTATTATTAATTTGTGTTTTAGTAACTGGGATATTTTATTTTATTTTTTTTTTAAGATCTGTGGGATATTTTATTGGAAATTATAGGTGTACCATAGTTTATTTGAACAATTCTTCTGCTATTGAATCTTTTTTTTTTTTTTTTTTTTTTTTTTTTTCTGGTGGTGGTGGTGGGGATTGATCCCAGGGCCTTCCCACTGAGCTACAACAGCAGTATATTTTAAATTCTTTTTAAAATTTAATTTATTTTAAAAAATTGCCTTGCTAAGTCACTAAGTTGCCGAGGCTGGACTCAAACTTGTGATCCTCCTGCCACAAGCTCTCTCAGTCCTGGGATCACAGGCTGGTGGCACCAGTCATGCATGGTTCACACGACAGTGACTGACTTAAGGCAGCTCATTTCTGTTGAATATTTCCCTTAGGATCACTCTTCAGCATAATGCTTGTGATGAACGTATTTCACTGTATATGTGGCTTTATAACAGTGTTCCTTTCCAAAAGATTGTATGAGCTTAAACTGCTGTCAAAGTGTGATGACCAAGTTCATTATAAACACTCCAGTATTTAGTATTGGCATTTAAAACCTATGACTGGGTTGGGGATTTAGCTCAAGTGGTAGAGCGCTTGCCTAACAAGTGCAAGGGCCTGAGTTCATTCCCCAGCACCCAAAAATAAATACATACATACATACATATATACATAAATCCTATGACCAGTTTGCTAGGTATAAAATGGTAAAGTGCTTTTAACTTGATCTTTATGTTGACCTTATCATTGCCTTGTGTTTGGCTCTGGGTTTTATTTAATTTAGGGATCTGCAAAGACTTGGAGAACTTCAATCTGAATTGGCAGGAGTAGCTGACTTCTCTGCCACCTATCTTCGCTGTCAACTACTTCTCATCAAGGTTGGTTTGGATCCATTATCTTTATTATTATGATACTCAGAATGCACTTTAATGATCCAGCAGTGTTTCAAGTCATTGTGGACACTTATGTTCTGTGTAACCACTTAGCAGTGGGGAAATTATGTACTCTGCAGTGTAATTGTATTTGTCTCTAATTAAAGAAATATTAACTTGTATAGGCATTTTTAAGTTTTAGGAGAATACCTTCATCATTATATAATTAGAGCAGATTGAATAATCATTTTAGTTAGAATTCCAAGGATTTTAAATGTTTCATATAATATGATTAACAAAGGACTTACTTAAATTTTATACTATTTTCTTTTTTTTAATACTCTTTTCTTAAACTGCTGATTCACGTTGCCAAAGTTAAAAGTTTAATTTCATTGGTTTTGAAAAGGCCAATTTAAGGCCAGGTGTTAGCATACATCTGTAATCCCAGCACTTGCAAGCAGAGGCAGGAGGATTTTGAGGATTTCAAGGCTGAACTGGGCTTTATAAGAAAGTCCTTGTCTCCAAAAAATAAAAAAGACTAACTTGATGGCATTTTATACTAAGTGGTTAGATAACATGTGCATATAAAATTGTTTTATGATACCCAAAAAGCTGTTCAAGTTTGCTGAGTTAAAAACAATTTTGGTAGCTTCCAGCTTCTGTGGCAGAGTTTTGCTGCAATTTAGGCTCAGAATTTAGGGAGCGGAGCCCTGCTCACTTGATAAATTTTTGTCTTGGCTTTAGTTGTAAATATTTCTAGTCTTCAGAATGACTAATGGGGAAGTCAGAGTATTTTCCATTGTAGGATATGAGTTTGTGCTGTTGCCAACCCCACCTCCCCTTAATTTTGAAACAGGGTTTCCCCAAGATGCTAAGTTGTCCAAGCTGGGTTTAAACTTGTGAACCTCCTGCCTCAGCCTTCCAGAGCGCTGAGATCACAGGCGTGGATCACCGTGCCTGGCTTAATTAATGATATTTGACCAAAGTCAAGTAAATGGGGAAGTCAGAGTATTCTCCATTGTAGAATTTGAGTCTGTGCTGTTTTATTTGGGATTGTGTGGGTATGGCTATACATGGGAACTTTGGCATGTACACACAGGTAGATTGGGATTTAAGTAGCCTATATTAGGCTAGGTATGGTTTTTCAAATGTAAGTACTTGTATAAATAATACTGTAGATGAGATATAGAGCATTCCTGTTACTGCAGGACATTCTTTCATGCCCCTTTACACAGTTGTTTGCTTTTTCTAAGACATTGTGAAAGAGGGCTAGTAATACCTCTGCTTTTAGGATAAGAATTGGTGAGAAGCAATGTATGTGAAAGGCCTTGACCAAGCATATGGTACACAGTGAGGGCCTTGGAAGTGTGGTCTTGGCTTGTTCTCTTCCTCAGGAATACAAGGAGAAAAATCCACTTTGCTATAGCAGCAAAATATGGAGAGGAAAAGAGAAGAAATTATTCCTAAAAGGAACACAGAGATATACTGATTATTCACTGTCACAGGGTGACAGGGTACATAGGGACCCAGCTCAAAATCCCAATGCAAGAATGTGTTTGATGATAGGGGGAGAGCTAAATAAGTTATGGCATAGCTGTTCAACAGTATATTCTATACCCAGTAATGATCTTTATAATGAATTATACCACACATGAAAGAATACTTACAGTACAATGTCATATACTCACAAAAAGATAGAAAATTTATTCTACTTTCTGAACACAATTATATAAAATATATATGAGAAATGATTAAAAGCAAATATACAGAAATGTTCTGCCATGTTCCAACATGATAGCCACCAGATCCATGTGATTATTGAGCACTTAACATGTAATTAGTTCAAACTGAAGTGTGCTGTGAGTGTGAACTACCCACTGGATTTCTTAGACTTACTATGAGAAAAAAAAAACCTGGAAATACTAATAATTTTTAAAATATCACACAGTGAAATGATAATATCTTGGATATGCTGCTTAAATAAACCGTATTTTAAAAGTCAACGTCACCTGTTTCTTTTGCTTTTTAAAATGTTGCTATAAGAAAATTTAAAATTGCAGAGATGGCTTATGTTGTGTTTATATTAGAGTTAGTCTGGGTTTTCCATAAAGTCATTCAGTTATATCTGTAATTAGGAAAGTCCTTGAAAATCAGAGTTAGCAGCAGAGATTATATGTGAGTTAGGGTCATGTGTGTGGATAGATGAGGAGAGAGATGGAAGGTAGAATCTGTGCTGATAGTGATAGTTTTGAGAGAAAGAGGAATTTGGGAAAGGTGCTTGATTTTAGGTTTGGTTATTTTGGAAGATAATGGAACTCTTCAAAGGATAATAAGTGCAGAAACAAAGCAAAAATAGCCACAGCCAAGGAAGAAAGTTGGCTGGGGTTAGTCCAGTGGTGCTGGGATCAAGGAGCCCCAGGGCCCAGGAAGGTCGCTTGCCTGCACATTCTGGTGAGGCCTTCCTGGCTCCTGTATTCTGCTTCCACACATCTGAGACATGAGGCTTTTGGGCCAGGAATTGGATCAAATGGGCAGGAGTTCATTTGGACCAAACTGTTATTCTCTTTATTCTCCATAAGAGGTGGTAGGTCTTACTGGCTTTAAAAGAGTAAGATTAATGGAGAGGAAGTCCTGATCATGGTAGATTTTCAAAGGAAAATTAAAAACACAAATCTCACATGATGTGTCAGTCTTTGTGACTTCTGGTTCTCTCCTTGTTTGTCTGGGCAGGCCTTGCAGGAAAAGCTGTGGAGTGTGGCTGCCCCTTTGTATCTAAAGCAGAGTGAGTTGGCTTCAGCAGCAGCAAGACAGGTAAGCTCACTGAGACCATCTCCTCTCTCTGATGGGTCTCTGGGAATTACAGTCTGTGGCAGAGCCACAGGTCTTCCTCTGGTTCTCTGCCTCTCCAATTCAAACTATGATAGAGGTTAGTAATAGGAGAAGCAGCATAATTAGTAGACACAGCCCTGGCTTTGGCACCAAGAGACCTACCTGAGTTTTAGTCTCAAGTCTGCCTCTGATTTGCTGGGTGATACTGAATAAGTTACTACTTAACTTCCCTGGATTTTTCCTCCAGTGTCAAATGTGGCAGTTGAATTAGATAATTTGTAAGATTCTTTTGTGTTCTAAAGTATTATCAGTTTTTATTCCAGATATACTGTAATAAATGCAGTCATGAATCTTTCATCTGAAAATATAGCTAGACTCAGTTGGAGGCTTTTTTGTATTTGTAATGTTTGACATCCCTTGCCTGATAAAAGGGCCTTGCATTTATGTTTATTTCATTAAGTAGCACTTAATTTTATTTGCCTTGAGTTTGTTTCTTTCTAGCTTCGAGCAGTACCCCTTCATTTGTAACTACTGGGACTTGGTGAACCTCTGTCTTCTAAATAGTGATTCTATATATAACCCAGTAGGAAGCAAATGATAGTTAACTGTGATTGTTACATTATGGTCTGCTAAATGATTTCAGGTCTATTATCTTAACTAACCCTTAACAGTAATTCCATTAGACAGGAATAAGTATCAAATGTATTTCACAGATGAGGTAGTTGGGGTTCAGCAAGGTTAAGTTCATAGAGTTTTAGCTATTAGAGTGAGAATTGATACATAGAATCTGTTTTCTTTTTCCTATACTGCCCAGTCTTTTCATCTGGTCCAGACTCCTGCCCAGATGTGATATGTGGTTATTGTAGAGGAGAGGAACTTAATGATTAGAACCCAAAATGGGTTGTGTTGGGAAGCTTGGGGCCAAAGAGTAGTAGTTTGGAAGGAAAAGAAGAAGGGAATTACTGTTGCTATATGCCAGATACTGTGCTAAGAACTTTTCATGTCCCATTTACTTGAAGTTGTATGATTTTGGTGCTGTTTCTTCTGTATTTATAGATGAGGAAACTCAGGCATCATGTGATTAAATAACTTGTCTTGCTGTGAGTTGTAGGATAGCCAGGAGTCATTTCTCTGTCTCCAGAGCCTTCAAAGGGAGGTAGCCACAGAAGAGAAAGAGAAATATCATATGATGGAAGTAATCAATTTGAATAGAATTGAGTAAGAGCCTAAATTCCACTGGCCACGTTCTTGGGTCATAGGCATTGTTTTCTGTCGTTATTCCTTCCCAGACTGCCCAAGGAAGAGTCTGTCTGGATTACTGGCATATAGTTCATTGTTCTTGATGTTTAATTTTGGGAAGACTTTTCTTGGAGATTGGATTTCTGTACATGGTGTGTATAGGTGGTCCTTGATTTATGATAGCTCGCCTTACAGTTTTTTGACTTAATGATACTCAATAGCAATGCACATTCAGTAGAAACCTTATTTTGGCTTTTGAATTTTGATCTTTTTGTGGCCTAGTAATTCTTGTGATGCCAGGGCAGTAGCAGTGAACTGCAGCCCCCGTCAGCCATGTGATCAGGAGGGTAAGCAGCAGATACCCTGCAGTACTGGGGCTAAGCTGTTTGATAGATGAGGTGTATTAAATGCATTTTTGGCTTGTGACAATTTGAACATATACTGGGTTTATTGGGACGTAACCCCACTGTCAGTCAAGGAGCATCTGGTATTCATTTGTTCCCACAGCACAGTGAGTTTTATTCAGGGTAACGAGCGGGCTTTGCAATTTCATTGGTAGCTAAATTTTCATATTTCACTGCATCAAGCAAGATGCTTTTACTACCAATGAAATTCTTTCTTCATTTGACAAAATAATGAATTCTCTTTGCACAGGATGTATTGCTGCTGGCCCCCGTGTTCTCTCTTGCCTGGGTGGCCTGCTGCAGGCTGTACTTCTTTTCCTGCTTGTACTTGGCCCACACTGGCTCTGCAGAGCCCGTTTCTTTTCCTACCTTTAATAAAACTTTGCTGCTGTTAAAAAAAAACAACTCAAAAAAGATATAGTATACTGATTTCACTTGGTACTTAAAAATCTCCATTCAGAATTAAAGCATAAGTATTTTTCAAAAAAATCTCACTCTAACCTCGTGTGGGTGGTGCACCCCTGTAATCCCAATACTTGGGAGGCCGAGGCAGGAGGATCACCACGAGTTTGAGACCAGCTTGGGCTATACTGTGAGTTCAAGGCCAGCCTGCACCATATAGAGAGACTGTCTCAAAAAACAAACAAGCAAACAAACAGAAAATGTCACTTCAGAGTTTCACCTAAGAAGATTGGAATTCTGTGCTGCTCTCAGTTAAGACTCCGATGTTTGTACTGATTGTTAATTACCTTTTCCTTATAGATCATGGAAGAAACCTACAAAATGGAGTTCATGTACAGTGGTGTGGAGAACAAACAGGTGGTGATAATACATCACATGAGGCTTCAGGCCAAAGCTTTGCAACTTATAGTAACTGCACGAACTACTCGAGGGTAAGATGTGGTATTGGCGCAAAAGGGTGACATTTTCCTTTCAATCCATTCAGAGTTCTCACCAAGGTTAATGATGTGTGATAGGAGATTTAGGAAAGATTAGCTAAGGGATGGACAATCTACACCTTTTTTCAGCTATTCTGAATTCTGTTCTTATATCAGATTAGAACCTTGGAAATCTAGTTCTGTCTCTCCCTTGCTGAAGGCCCTCCAGTGACTTTCCATTACCTGTAGTGCAGTTCAGAGCTTCATGTGGCAATGAGGATGTTCTCTGTGGCCCTGCCGGGTAGATTTCTTTCCTTTTATTGGCAGTGCTGGGGATTGAATCCAGGGCTCTGCACATGATAGGCAAGAGCTCTATCAACTGAGCTATGTCCTCAGCTCCTTGATAGATTTCTTTAAGAATTTAGTGCCAGAAACCAATTTTGGTCTTTGGAAGAGACTAGTAAGTGTTCTCTGAGGCAGTAATTAGGAAGATGCCCTGTGAAGTCAGACATCATCTCTTACTCATTATTCCCTGAGAAAGAAAGGTGCTTGTGATGACATCTGCACTTTTATTTAAAAATATTCTTTTTCAGCTTAACTATAATTGTTGTACAAATTAAAATACTGCAGAATATGTGAAGAGTCCCTGGTAACACACTCTTTCTTTTCCCAAGCCATAAAAACGTCTGTGAATTATAAGTATGTGCATTCCTGTTAATGAAATCATAGTATGCAGTATTTTGTTATTCTGCCTCCTGTTCCTAGATGTGCTTATCTTTTCATGTCATCATGTGAAGATAGTAATATCTTTGATATTTACTCACGCTATGTATTATTTTATATTTTCCATTTGTATGTGTTCCTGCTTGTTTCTTTCTTGATTTTTATGCTGGATTGATTGGTTTGTTTCTTCTCTCTTTCAAGGGTTTGAAAGTTGTATACCCTAATTCTAACCTAGTCAAGTGAGAGCCAATAGGGCATAGCTTGAAGGCTGCGATGCCACAGTTGCTTGGCTTCAGATCGGGGCTTTATCATTTGCAAACTTAGTGACCTTGCACAAGTTATTTACCATTTCTTTAGCCCAGTTTATTTCCATGTGGTAAAACAAGACAATAGTAGTACTTATCTCTTCCTCATAGGGTTATTGTAACGATTATTAAATCATTATATGTAAAGCCCTTAAAATACACTTGTCATATTTATTACGAACATTTAGTGTTAGTTAATACTAGTTTTAATGACTGTTATTACTCTTTTTTGGGGGAGGTTCTAGTAATTGAACTCAGGGCTTTGCACTTGGTAGGCAGGCACTCTAACGGCTAAGCTAAACCCCCAGCGTTTTACTCTTTGGAGGTTTCTTTTTTTTCTTTTTCTTTTTTTTTTTTTTTTGGTGCCAGGGATCGAACTCAGGCCCTTGTGCTTGCAAGGCAAGCACTCTAATCACTGAGCTAAATCCCTAGCCCCAGCCCTTTACTCTTATATTTTTAATGAACATGTTATGATCACTTCTCTATTAAGATTAAGATGAAAGTTGGAAGTTTGTACTTTTACTAATTTGATTGTCTTGTATTGTTTAAATAATTTGAATTTCACTTCAGCTTATTATGTTTTTATAATATTTGAAGATCCTCTCTTAAAATATGCATAAATCATTGTACTTTTCTAAGATTGTATGAGTTTTGTGGGCAAGGCATACTGAGGATTGAACCCAGGGCCTTTCAACTGAGCTTCATGCTTTAGCCCTTTTCCATTTTTGAGACAGGGTCTCGCTGAGTCACTAAGGTGACCAGGCTGAACTGAACTTGTGATCCGCATGCCTGGCCTGAGTTCTAGATAATCTTTGTAAATTTAGCTCCACCTTGCCCACAACTATTCTCTTAATATCACAATTGCCCTTTTAAAAATCCCTTGTTCTGTGGGGTTGGGGATATAATTCAGTGGTGCTTGCCCTGGGTTTTTTCTAAAGTTTAAAAAATCCCTTGTTCTAATTTACTTTATATACTATGCTACACTATTCTTTAGACTTTGCATTTCTGAAACTGACTTTCATTTGGTCTCATAAATGAATGTTTTTCAGAACTCTGAAAATATTGCTATCTTGTCTTTTAGTGTTTAAGAGTATAGTTGGGATGTCTGTTAGTCTAGTTCTCTTTCCTTTGTGGCTAGCTTATTTTTCCCGGCTCAAAGGTGTAAAGTAGTTTTCTGTTAGAATTTTCAGCAGAATATGTCTAGGTATGTGTTTTCAATATTGTTGACTCTGTGTTTAGCTCACATTTTTTTTTCTGTCATTTTTAATTTTTGTCTCTTTCGTCTGTTCGAGTCTTTCATACTGAATTTTACATCTTCTGGATCTGTTTTCTCTAAGCCTTTTCCTTTGTAATTTCACTTTTTGTGGATTTATAATTTTTTTTCATTAGTACATATTTGCCATACATAATGGTCTCATGCATCATAGGGAATTTGTACCTGTACATAATATGTCTTTTTTTTTTCATAATATCTCTTAATTCTTTTTTTTTCCTCAGGCCCTTCCCCCTCCGTCAACTCTTCTTGCCCTCCTCATTCACAAAAGATGTGTTTCCTTTTTTTTCTTCCATCTCTCTCTTTTTAAAAATCCCCTTTCCTTCCCCTCCCTTATTCTCTTTCTCATTTGAACATATTCTTCCTACTTTCCAGTATCTATCCTCCATTTTGCCCCTATTTTCCCAAGAGAAACAATTCAATATTTAAACTTGGTGTGTCTGATTTATTTCACTTAAAATTATGGTCTTGAGGTGCATCCATTTACGTAAAAATGGCTCAAATGTCTCCTGCTCTATAGCAGAATAGTACTCCATTGTATATAAATACCATATTTTCTTTATCCATTCATCTTTTGATGGGCATATGAGCTGTTTCCAAGATTTAGCTATTATAAATTGTGCTACTATAAACATGGGTATGCATATTATCACTATGATATAATGCATTTAATCCTTTTGGGAAGATGCCTAGAAGGGGCACGGTTGGGTCTAATGGAACCTCTAGTTTTAGTTTCTTAAGGAATTTCCATACCCATTTCCATAGTTGTTGTACCAATTTATCCTCCCACCAACAATGGGGAAGAGTTCCTTTTTCTCCCACAGTCCCACCAGCATTTGTTATTGCTTGATTTATTGATAACAGCCATTCTTTCTGGAGTGAGATGGAATCTCAATGTTGTTTTAATTGACATTTCTCAAATGACCAGTGATGTTGAACATA